>VZTO01010419.1:139221-261420 GCA_013400615.1 Syrrhaptes paradoxus | reverse complement strand
GCCGTCACCCTGCGCGGGGGCGGCCCTGCTCGGCCGCTGCCCCCACCGCGGACTCACCCACGGCGGAGCGGGGCTGCGGCCCGGCCGGCGCCGCCTCCAGCGCAGCGCAGAGCAGTGTCAGGCCGAGGGCCAAGCGGGCGGCGCGTCCCCCCTGCCGCTCCATGCTGGCCTCGCCGGGAGCGCCTTGCCCGCCGACGGCTGCCTGCTCATGTGACCGCCCCGGCGCGGAGGAAAGGGGTGAGCCCAGGGAGCCTTGTGCAACCCCCGGCCCTTCGCTGCCTCCCCGGGGCCGCCGGAAGCCGCCACCGCGCCCCGCCCGCACGACCGGAGGCCGAAAGCTGCCCCTGGCCGTGGTCCCGGGCTCGCTGCCGGGCCGCCACGCCGGAGGACGGCGGGGGCAGCTGGTGTCGCCTCACCGGCCGTGCCGGGGATCGGGTGACGTTCAGGAGGTGACAGCCCCGGGGCAGCACTGAGACGCTGAGGAGCTGGTAGGAGCCGGCCTGGCCGCGGGCAGGGCTAAAGTCCCGGCACCGGCAGATTTCAGGCAGCTTCGAAGGAAGGTGAGGCGGGCCGTGGGACGCAGGAGGCGCTGCCCCGCTCGGCCGGTGGCCTGTGGTGCCCGCCGGGCCTGTCCCGTCGGGCCCTGGGCTCCTAGGAAAGGGTCACACGGCTCTGCGAAGCGTCTGGGACCTGTGGCTGGACGTCCTTCCCCCCAGAGCCAGCCGTGGCCCCACCGCTGCTACTGACCGACAGAGCTGGGCCCTGAAAAGCCTCTGACGGCCAGCGCTGCTGCGCGCCCTGTCCTGTCCTGCCCCCGTCCTGTCCTGCCGTGTCCTGCCCCCGTCCTGTCCTGCTGTGTCCTGCCCCCGTCCTGTCGTGCCGTGCCGGCAGCCCTGGGCCGCAGCCTAACCCTGCCCCTAACAGGCAGCGCTGAGACGGCACTCAGGAGTCTCAAGCATCTTTTAGAAGGAAGGTTCCTCACAGTATACATGTAAAAATGGATGCTGGTTGCTTAACACTCTTTAAAATTAAAATAACTGATACTGATGAAATACACCATCAAGTACACCCTTATGCAGCTTAGGAAGAACGCTGAGGTGTATCGTAATACGAGTCTCCAAAGCTTTATGGTAGCAGAGCTGCTGTTCATGGCTGAAGTCAGAGTACCCTGTTTCCGGTGAGGAAAATTGCTTGGTGTCAGTTTTAGGAGCAGAGCACAGCAGAATAATGATGTCATGGATCCTCTAGCAGCCCCCACATGTCCCGCTGCTCACTGTGCTCTTCTGTTCTGATCCAGGGCTTTGCAAAGCCATTCTACCAGCAGCTGGAAGTCCCGTGTGTTGGTATGTTCCTCACTTTTCTGCTCCTCTGAGTGGTGTCACAGGCATTTTGCAGGTACCACTTCTCAATTTTTCCCTCCTTTATTTCATTTGACATATTGTCAAATTTAGAATAGCAGAAGACTTCAACAATAAGCTTTATGATGGTTTCATGTGACTTATAGAACATGCGTATGTAGGGAAAAGTAACCTCTGTTTAAAAGTGACTGTAATGTGAAATGTTTGCTGTTCAACATCTATTTGTAAACCAAGTCTTAACAATCTGTCTCTGCATTCCTTTCCTCATATTTAATAAAAACCTTATTTTTTTAATTCATTACCCCACAAATCACTTGTGATGGAGATGAATGCCAGTACTGGGAACCCAAGTCTGTTTTTCCCCAGTGACGAAGGAAAAGCAGCTGCTCCCACCTTTCTGAGAAGGGGTGGCTGGGAAGGACAGTCATGTGGTGAATGCAGTCACGCACAAACAGGCAGCAATGGAGGGGAGACAGATGAAAGCTGTATTAGGTCCTGAAGCTGAGAATTAAATGAGCTAATAAAACCGAAGGGCAGAAGATGCTGTTTAAACATAATTTGCACTATAGCAACTGAAGCAGCACAGAGCAGAGACCACAGCTCCCCGTACCACTGGAACAAATTGTGCTTTTCATTTCTCTGAAGAAAAAAAGTTAGCTTCTAGATTTTAGGAACCATCAATACCCACCACCAAATGAAACGTATTTATAATGGTTCATAATTGAGGACTCTTAGTGTTCCCCACAAGAGAAAACAGACTTGGATGTTCCTTTCAGACAGCTTCTTTGTGAAAAAGTAAAACTAATATTACATTTTGTACTTGTGTTGGTTAGGTGCCATAGTTGTGTTTGAACTTTTATCAGATAAATGAGATAAGCTACCCATGTTATCCTACCTATCCAGGGAAGCAAGAAGCCACTTGCCATGTAGCAGATCTGAAAGATAGCACAGTGCAGTATTAGGTCAGGGAAGCTGGACAGTATGCCGCTCCTGAACCGCCCTCTTCAGCCACATGACCCGGAGGACTGACCAGCTGTTGACCAGCTAATACCACAGCTCAGCTCTGCTTTTGTTTGAAAGGTTGCAAGTAGCTACACCTCCATGTGGTCCACTGGGTCAGTGTGTCAGAAACATGGATTGTCCAAACAATCTCCTCCATACTGGCAACAACCTGTTTCAATTTTCCTAAAAATCTGAAGTATAAGGCATTTTTTCCCACCCTGGTCTTTTAGGAAATATTAATCAGGAATAAGGTTTGAATTTCTCTCTTTTAAGCAGCATTTTATTTTAAATTGCTCACAGTGCAAATTAGCTATGTACATATGTATATAATACATGTGTGTATATGAAATGTACATATAAGCTATGAAACTACAGCTCAGGGAAGGGAGTCTCAGAAGATTTCTGTTGTACTGTTTTCCCTTTGTTTTTCTCCCACCCCTGGGGAAACTGATGAAAGATAAGCCTTATACTTTAGGTTCCCTCAGTCCTGCCCTTTATCATGTTGGCCCTTCCCTCCCATCCTTCAATCTTTGCACTTTGATTTACTTCAGTCTCTTGTATATTAGCAAAAGAGCCCATTAAAACAAATGAAAAACTCTGGTAACTATTAAAACCAAAACTGCAGAATCCCTCGTGACATCGAAGGCTGTTCATGTCTTGGCCTTAACATGCACTGGATAACAAGTTCCCAGTGAAGAGAGGAGCTAAACTGGCTTGAGCCTCTTACTTGTCTGCCTACATACATAAAGACAGGGGCTTTAGATTTCTCCAGCAAAAATAAGCCACTGAAGCAGAGTGAAGGCATTTTTTTTGTTTCCCATGTACTCTGCATCACAGAGAGAAGCTGCTCCAGCATTGCGTACCACATGCTTTTCTGTAGTTTAACTCGGAAAAAGGAACTTTCAAAAACTCCCTCCAGACCACTAGAATATTAGCAGATTAAATGCAAAAGGAGCACAGGTTTAAAAAACTTTTTAATTTCTGTTTGATCTGCATTTCAAAACAATTCAAATGTTCCATTTACTGTAAAAAAGAGAAGCAAATGTTTCAGAAATTTAATGCCAAGTTTAACCTGTTTCACTATACAGCACAAGCTTGCCAATTTGATGGCATAAAGATTTTTTTTAAAAAAAAGAAAACACCCCCTAAAAATCTTTATTAACCTTTCATGCCAGAAATGTGCATTTTAGCTACATTTGATTACGGACGGTACATTAATCCATCCAGCAGAAGTAACATCTGGACAGAGGTCAGGTAAACTCTACGCTTTCTCATAATGGCGAACAGCAACCACATCACCAAAGGTGAGAGTCTGCAAGTCCAAGGAAAAGACAGACACGTTAGATGCTGGACCATTTTTTGTAATGACTTAACACATATTCAGAAGTCCATGCTAAAGCAAGGTTGTTTTATATTATGTCATTTATTGAAAAACAAGTTGGTCTCAATTACTGGTATTTTAAATGAACAAGAGGCAAAACCTCAACATCATAGATCCCATAATAAATGCAACTTTCTCCTTGCTACATTCAGACCCAAAAAGCACATAATGCACATGTACAAGCCAAATAAAGTGAGACTAGAAATTACTTTAATTTTTCTAATTTTGTGAATGTAATTTCTTAAATACAGGATTGTTTTAATACAGATTTAACACTTATTTTCTCAAAGCTGATCACATTGCAAAATGTGCAATCGAAAATCCAAGTCCTCTATACCCATATTCTATACTATTATGCATAGGCATATACTTAAGGAGAACCTTCTATTACAGTAAATGCATCCTGTGCACTTACATAGCTCAAATTACCAAATATTTTAGTTACTGCAGTTGTACAGAACACTGACTACAGTGTGTGAGCTTTGGAGGTATTTCCTGAAGTGGAACAGGGCATTTCACCATGTTCAAATTCCAGAGGAAAAGCTTTTCTGTATATGTGTGTAGCTGTTTCCAAAAACAAAGCATGTATTTTCCCTTGAATCGCTTGTCATATTGTGTTGCACTGACCGTATGCTTTAAGGTTTTAATTATTTGAAGGTCTCCATCCATACAGATACTCTCTGAAGCATTTAGAAAACAAGCTAACTGGTTTTCTCCAACAGCCAAGTCACATCAATTAGTAGAGCCAAAAAGGTTTTATTTTTGAAAGTTACATCTCTGTGTCAAAAATAAGCATGCAAAGTGCCACCCTGGACATCAGATATAGTAGCTTACACCATTTATTTACTTCATACTCCTGTTCCTGAGAAGTCAGGAAAAGAATGTGAATTAAAAATATTTTTTTCTTCATGCAATTGCTGTTTATGATCACTTCTAACAAGATAGGAGGAATAAACCCTTTACTATTAAATATGAAAATGCTGTTACATCCTGCAATATTATATTTTCCTAGGGAAATACTTGTTCTGTGTAATTGAATATTTTTGCATGCACCTATAAAACAAGTTTTTAAAGAAATCTGAAGCAGCACTGGTAACAGATCATTGCCTAGATAATCAAGAACTTTGTATCTTTTCTAGCTCACCAGGACTTTTTTTTTTTTTTTGCTTGGGCATTTACACAAACTCTAGAAAGAACATATACACTCTGGAAATCCACAGACTAGCCTGTCTAAAATGACTAGCAATTTTTTAGTTGTCAATAAAACAAGATGCATAACAAAATAAATATTTAAACAATCCCTGCTAGCTTTCCCCACCAATTAGTTTAAGGGTTTGTGTATGAGTAACACGATCTGTTCATAAAGCTTGAAATAAATGTTAAGTGAGGAGTTTTAAAGGTGTATGTGACCGCTCAGTGAGCTTTATACTTACCATTACCATTTTGCCATCCTTTATTTCTCTCACAAAGTTTGTCTCTTTGCCATCCCACTTCTGTATGTGTACTAGCTTGTCTCCATCCAGGCTCACAACTGACTGTAAGATACCAAGAAACACAAAGACATCAATTTATTTGGGGTATTTGGGATTCTGCTCACACATTTGGCATGCACTATTCTATTGAATTATCTTCAATAGATGGATGTGGATCTAGAATGATAAAGTAGTCCCAGACATTTTAAAGACAAGCCCATGAATCATCCTCATTTTAAGCATGAACTCCATACAATTCTTGTTTGTGTCAAAGGATGAAAAAAGTTGTTTCCTTTGAGTTCCAGTCTCACAAGAACCACTGTTTCAGATGTGCTTTGGGATAGCATTTATGTTAAACCCCCAAAGATGCTGGGAAGAAGGTACTTCCTAATTTTCGATTGGAAAAAGTTATGGCAAATGATACTTGTGTTGAAGGAAAAGTGGGCAGCTAACACAACTCTTCGACACTGGAAGGCAGACTGGGCTGGCAACATAACACATTGCTTCAGACAACACATGGCGTAAGCGGGCAAGTAAAATGCAATCTTGTCTTTTTTCCTGTCCTTCACAGTGCTACAACTGACCATAGCAGAAGTTACATTTTTTCTTTCACCCTACCAAAGATACAGCCTCGGGGGCGAGGAGGAAGAAGAGAAAAAAGAAGCTGCTGCAGCCTGAGAGTTGACTTACTTTGCAGTTTCTGTCATCGGGGGTGGTTTCGTCAAATTCCTCTCCAAGTTTAAAGCTGATTTCTGTGTTTTTGAAAGTGCTTTGAGTCCTGATCACTACTTTGTCCCCCTCGCTGCTGATAATCACAGTGGGTTTAGTTACATTCCCCACCTGCCGAGTTGCAAACCCCACTCCTAGACCATCAAGGGAAGAGAGAAATCCATCAAATATTCGTGTTTTTACATATTTTTTTTTACACACATCGAGGTACAGAAATGTCTTCCCTTGCCCTCCAGCTTTAAAATATCACAGCGCTATTTTCTGCTTCGCTTGTGCCCACATACCTAAAGCATCCATAGGTGCTCCCCCCACACCGATGTAGCCCTGTATCCCCCCTTCCCTCCGAGCACTGTGACAAGGAACCGAATCCCGCAGCGCGGCGTGCGGAACGGGCGGCGATCGCTCCTGCTTGCTATTGCCGATTTCGGTTCCTCGTCATTCCCGCATAAGGATTTCGGGTCCGTTTGTTTCCAGTTTCTCCGCAGGCAGCACTTGCCCTTCTTTCACACGCTTTCCCTAAGCCGGCAGCATTTCCCGGAGCCTCTCCCCAGCTCTCCAGCAAGCACACCCCGGCCCCCCCCCGGCTGAATAAATTAATTCTACGGATAGAGGCACAGCCGCACAAACGTCCCCCGCCCCTGCGTGTGCCTCATCTACACCTCTGCCAGTGGGGGGCTATTTTAATTTTTTTTTTTTTTGGATAGTGCAAAATTCCAGATCTCCTAAACGTGCTGCTGCCTCCCGGCCCTACCTACCCAGCGCCTTCATGTACTCGTCGAAGTTGTGGCTGTCCACCAGCTTCCAGGTGCCGCAGAAAGCCTCGACCATGGCGCCCGCCTGCCGGTGCCCAGAGCGCTGCCGGGGGGCGATGGGGGAGCGCCGCTACCGCCGCGCCGCCCAGCATTTAAAGCCGGAGCCCGGCGGGGGGCCAGGAGGCGGGGGGGCAGCCGCGGTCCGCCCCGCTCCCACCACCGCACCGGAGGGACGGCGCCTCCCCGCCCCGCCGGGGGAGGGCGCTCGCCGCCCGCGCCAGGGAAGGGGAAGGGGCGCGGGGGTCCCCGAGCAGGGCTGCCCCCCAGGCGGGGGTACACTAAGGGGGGAAAGGGCAGCCTGTGCCCCTCCTCACCTGAGCCGCTCCCGGGCTCCCCCCCACTCGCCCAGCCACGTTGTTGTCCCTGTGAAAGCAACACGGGCAGAAAGAGAAGTGGGGACCACAGGTGAAATACTCTACTGAATAAAAGTACAGGAGCGCACCACTGCTGCAGAACACCTTCTCTTAAAGCTTTCCCCTGAAGATTTTCAAGCCCAGTTCGGTGTTGGTCAATACAGATCCCTTTCCCTCACCATCACACGGCATCTATACGGATGCTGTCTGAAACTGGCATTGGCTATTGCTGGCTGGAAACAGCGTCTTGTCTCCACAACAGGCAAAAGTTGGAAACTAAAAATGAAGAAAGAAGGAAAAGAGCTTGAAACTCTTTCATCTAATACAATTTTTTTTTCTGCTGGACAGGGAATGTTTTTCTCCTAGTTATTCTTTGAAATTCATTGCAGGTACTACATAATCATCTTGTCTCTTGAGTGTTTTTCAGAAAGCAGCCCATCTCCCTCCATGGGACAAGCCACAGTGTCGGCTTTTCCAGACCTACAGTTTAGATGGATTCCAGAGTCATGAATCCACCTTTTCAGCTTTTTTAACAAAACTCTGTAACTAAGTGAAAGAGATTTTTTGTGATTTGGGAACAAAACCTCAACAATTTTCTACCTGCTCCAGTCATACAAAATATAAATAATTATTAATATTTTCCTAATATTTTTAAATTAGTTTTTTACTGTCTTTTGCATTTCTTTCAGGCTCTTGTAGTATGGCACATTGTTTGGGTGTAGGGCAAGTTATGCTTCTGATGGGATTTTAATTTAAATTTGCCACATTTCACTTGTCCTCAGAAAGAATTAACCCCTCTCTGAATTAACCCCAGGAATATAATCCTAATTCCTTTCAGCACACAACCCAATTTTCAGCAGTCTTGATAACCTAAGGGCATGAACTAGTGCATCTATTTCTCTTTACCCTTCTGTCCACTTACTTTGAAGTACAGAGAGAGACAAAAAGTGCCCTCCTGCAGCTGCTCAGTTTAGGTCTGACTTCCTCTTCTGACCTGCACTTCTGAGACTCTTCAGCTAGTGCTCAGAAAGCCAGGGCGAGTAAGAGCATCACTTGAAATAACAGATCGCCAAATGTTGTTCATGAGGCTGAAAGGAATCAAGTCCCTTCTTTTGTCAAAGTTGAATAATGCTGTGTCTCCAAAGTTTGCACAGAATACCAGCCTTACTGGTGCATCTCACACATTACGTCCACTAACCCAGTTTCTGTAGTCAGTCAAACCCTCTGTAGTGAATGAGGAATTTGTTTCTTGATTTGCACTGTCATGGTATGAGGCACACAGGGTGGATATTGTCCATGGGTATCACCCATGACTCCAGTTTCGGAATTGTGTTTCCTCAATACAGTAACATTTCCAAGTATTTAGTAGTGTTCACCACCTATAGCCAAACTCTGCAGCCATGGTCTCACAGAGCTTCATCGCTGGCACCCAGGCAGCTGACATGCAAGTACGTGCAAACTGACCTTGCCACTCACCGGCTTCATCCGAGATGCATCATATTAAATCCTGAATGATTTTACCAATATTCTCATGAACTGACAGTGTCTTCTCTTGCAGTACTAACAAGACAGAGTTATCTGCTCATATAGATTCTGTTTGCAGAAGCCCTGGAGCCTCTGCTGATCCTTCTGGTGCAGATGTGTGCACAGAACCCTGGGAGAGCTCCTTGCTCTCTTTGCTTACCAGGGCTTGTGGTGTAGCCTCATGGATTTAGTGTGATATAAAACTCCTGAAAGTGATTCAGTGCCACTGCTGGTAGCTGGACTCCTCGAGGACACCTCTGCCTTATACCTTCTTCCAGACAGTGCTGCAACCTGGCCATTGGAGGTAGCCACTTCAGTATCCTTCATAATTTAAGCAATCATATATACACTGATGGCTCAGTTCTACCAGGATTTCTCAACATACTTATCTAAGACAAGTACCTAGTCTTCAGAAAAATACATTCTTTAACACTTTGCACCATGCTTTGGATGTAAAACAGGGTCTGCTAAAATGTTCACATTCCTTCTGCTGCTTAGATAGATTGCCAAAGTCATCACATCAGGTTTCGTGTTGGTGAGATCCCACCTGTCTGTGTTAGTGATGATTTGGGAGCAGGATAAATCAACAGTAGGAAATGTTACATTATTGACATCTTGTGGGGTGACAAGCCACAGCGAAAAAATGTTTTCCATGGCATCTCATGACCTATATTTGCTTGTGGATCTTTACGTGAGAGTTGCTAATGTCAACAGCTAGTACAAGTCATCCTGATCTATATACACACTTTGCTGTGGCTGGAACATAGATAGCAGCGTGGAATGCACTGATCTGGTGTGCATTTCAGGTTGCTGCCCAAGAGACCAGCTTGGAGTTTCTTTTACACTGTCAGCAGAGTTTGAAGATGTTAACAGATGCATACTTCCCTGTAAAAAGCCTATGTGACGAAAAATGCCTCTAGAGATTCCTCTCTGAACACCCAGGGACTCATTCTCTTTTGCAATAAACTCTTTACACCACTCGAGCCGTGTAAGTAGGCACATTTGCATTCTCTGTGCAAGGCCTGCTTGAAAGACGAAAATGCTGCGGCAAGACATCCCTGTGTAATAAGTAATCCTTGCTTCCAAAGGCCAGCCAGGGTGAATGTGGGACTGCTCTAACCTTCAGCCTTTGAACATGGGACACAAAAATTGCTTGTGGCTACCTTTCCCCCCTGTTATATCCCTGCTTTGCATGCCTTCAGGCATTCAGAGAATGAAGCTCTCAACCACATTCAGCCTTCATTCAGTCTTCGGAAAAAAACATATTCACTTGATCAGAAAAAAAAGAAAAAAAAAGGCACCACAGGATGGCCACCAGGCTCCTGTGGTAAAAAAGTCTGATGAAGAGGATCTCTCCTATGTGGGTTCTCATAATCAATGTCAGGAACTGCTGAGGCTCTAATCACTGCAGGCAGTCACAAAGGGCTTAGTACTCTGATTATGGAAATGTAGTGAAATTGGTGCAGCTCATGGTTGAAGCCAGCTTTATCTATCCTTCTTCTGTGTCTGTCTGTGGATGCAATGCAGGAGGGGCACTCTTGCTACACCAATTCAGTTAAACCTATCCTTTCACCATCCTTGCAGTAAAATAGCCAGGAATATCATATTACTCTGTAGAGTTTGATCAGTAGTTAAGGGGTTTCGATGTTATAAGACCTTCAGATAATTTTGTGATGACTGCATTATTCAAACATTTCTGTTATCAGGGCAACGAAGACCCTGGAACTGCAGAGCATCTTGCATCCATGTGTGCAACAAAGGGTAGCAGTGACACCAGGGCCTAACTCCCCTGGTATGAAAGGCCTTTTAGGTATTGAATCCCATTGAAAGCCAACATCATCAGGATCCTAACTCTCTTAGCTTTCTGGTAATCTCTTAGCATTCTGAAACATAGAGGGGCCTACTTTTGAATTAAGGAAATTGAAAATAATGTGTAGCTGAAAAGTATGAGATTTTCTCCATTTAAAAACAGCAGATGAGGGTATTCTCAGCACATTTTAGCCTTGTTTGATGCCCTGCTGTGAATCTCTGTGCAGCTTTGATCTCAGTGTAATACAGAAATGAGCAGATTTTAGTAGCTATTGTGTCAGATTGGATGATGTTGCTTCAGGGCTGAGTGTGATTTGATTTTTGGTGCTGCAGAAAAACCTAATGTCAAACAGGGCAATAGAATGTCCTTAACTAAAATTATCTCATGTGTCCTCAAGCTGTCCAAGAGATTTGCTGATCCCTCTAATAAAAATAAACTATCTCAGTGCTGTTGGTGAGTCACAGAAAATCACTAGGCTTGCTCTATTGATGGGGAGCTCTTTAGAAATCCCAGTTTAAACAAAAGAGATAAATGCCTTATGGAGAAGATGTCCAATTATGCAGCTGCACAAGCAAGTGGTCACAGAATGGCCCCAGGTACAAAGCAGCTGTATGAATCCAGTCTTGTGCTGCATAAATGCCATGTGAAGGGCTTTGTTGGAACTGTGCAGCAGATGATAGACAAGGTGCAAGGTAATGCAGGCAGGAGCAGGGAAAATGTTTATACCATATCCTTTCTAAAGCACAACATACCTTAGGCAAAGTTTAGGAGCATGTTCAGCAGGCTTCCTGCCACTGTAATGCTCAACCAAAATAACGCCAGGACAAGCTAACATTACAGCACAAGCCATGTTAGGGTCTAATTCTGGTGTCTCTTGCTAATTGGTGAAAACAAAGTGGTCTGTGATTATGCATTTCATTCTTGTAGACTCTCTCTTAGGTTACAAAGTGGTGTGACATGAGCTTAGGAGAGTCCTGGAAAGCAAATACCCACTAATACCTCATTATGAACTATTAGACATTTATTCGGATTGGTTTAAGCTTAGAGGACAGCTGGTCTACAATGGTTTAAAGAAGAATGCAAATACTACTCAGTATCTCCGGGGTTTTCTCTGCTTCTTAAAAGCATTTAGGGGGTTGTTATCTGTTGTCTAATATTACTACATCTACCATTTACAGGACTCAAATCAGAAGTTCTCCTCAAAGAATTAGCCTGTGCTCAAGCCAGCTGCATTCCTGTCTCCCAGTTCTATTTATTGAAGATACAGTTATTCTAGCTTTGTGCCATTAGGCCTTTGGTTATTTTAATATTTGTCTTTGCTTTCTTTCGTGTTTAGGAGCAGAAAAATTATTTAAAAGCCTCTAAAATGTAACAGAAATGTCTGATACTGGGTGTCACTTAAAATAGCTGGCTAGCTATTGTAAAATCCACATAAAAAAACAGCTTTCCAGACTGTTACAATTTCAGCATGGCGAAATGTAAGGTTATACACTGAGGAAGAAAGAAATACAGTATTATAAATAAACAACTGATTATTTCAGGGATAGTAACTCAGAGAAATTTAGAAGGCATATGAATAAGCTGAACACGCTAAGTTCAAAGAATCATTATGTGTGGAAAAATAGCACATAGGCTTAAAGAGATTAGATTACTTGCATTTGACTTGTTGCAACTGATTCTAGAAGACTTGTGTAGATTTTGTGTTCAGAGCAGCCCAGTGAGAATATTAGTGGAACAGAAACACACTCTGTATTAAGGTCAAAGGATTCTGTATTATAATAAAGGTAGGAAATTATTTTTATCATAATTGACACAAATTTTACAGTATTAAAGGTATAGGTGATCTCTAAATGTCATATTATCTTTCTGCAGCCCTAGTAGGGGCTAAAGGCTGTCTAACACTTAATAAGTGTGACTGTTTGGAATTCAGTATAATCAGTCTAAACTAAATCCTTGCAGCATAACAAAAGACAACTTTGCAGTCTGCAGGGCTACATTTAAGAAACTTTTGGAATATCTCAATGTACCTTCGTTGTTTGACCATACTGAAGCACCTCATTTGCTGCAATATCCTGAAATCACTCCCAACACCAGATGAGATTTAGACAAAAAATAAAATCAGTTTTATTTGACTGAATTACAGATTTAAGAAAATAACTACTGACTTTAGAAAACAGATACAAATTTATAACTCAGCTCATTAACTACCTGCATTTGGATATTCCCAGGGTCCTCCTCTGTTCCACTCAGCTATGGACTGCCAGGACAGAGTCACACCCTGCAGGAGCCAGAAGTGATCCCTCAGATGCAGCTGAAGCCACACTTCTCTGGGTTTGTCTCCTCTAAGTCAGAATCTCTCACCTGGAACAAAACATTTCCTCCAAAGTCCTGAACTGGCAGTGGGTTACAGGGAGTGTTAATGCACCCCTGAGAAATGTCTGAATTCCACAGTCTTGATAAATAATTTAATTAGGCTATCAATCTATGGGCCTGTTGTTGGTGAAAAAAATGCCTAACACAGACCAGGCAAAGGTGCTTTTGAAATTAAACCTCATCCTGGGTGACCTAGATGGAATTACACACCTAAATTGATTCATTCTAGAGTGCAACTATATTCCTGCTTTATGTATTGGTTTGTGACTAAGCATTGAGTCATTTCTGAGTTTTCTTGAGTCTAAATATGTGACTTTCCTGGAACATAACATTCTAGAGCAAGTTGAAGCATTGCAGTGTTCAGATAGCTCATTACTAGCTTTAAAGAGGGACTAGTACCAAGACAAACTTGTGGAAAACTTTGGTCATTCCCAGCTGTTTGGAGACAATCCCAGAGAAACAGAAATAAGAGTGGTCTCTTCACTCTGGTACACAAAACTCCAGCCACTGGAAGTTAAGACTAGGGAAATTTATATAAAAAATTAAGGGCATATTAGCTGTGGGGAGACTTAACCCCTCAACCAACTTTTAAACTGCCTTATTAGACTTTTCATTCCTGCAAGTTGTAAACTATGCTAAAAACCACAGCGATTAGACATGATGCAGGAAGTAATTCAGAGAACTTCTATATCCTGGATTATGCAAGAAATCACATGAGATGGTCACCAACAGGCAAGCTGAAACCAGGAAACTTAAAAACACATCCCAGTTTCTGAGTGTAGGTTTGTACTTTGCCAAATCCAGAATCTACTACGGGAAAAGATGCAGATATGCACAGAAAGGAAAGAAGCCCCGTCCTTAAATATACTCCTTCTTACACATCAGCATTTCATTTAATTTCATTTCATCCTTTATAAATTTACCTGGAATTTTCCACTCATAATAGCTCCTGTTAAAAAAAAAATTAAAAGATGCAAAGTCAAGAGTTCAAAGGCTGTCTGAGAGAACATGCCTGAAAGAAGCTTACTTCATCACTTTCTTATACTGCAACACCTTCTCTATGTGCATCACCACATGCTATTTTTTTCAGTGCTCAAGACAAAGACTATTCAGGCACTGGCTCAAGGCTCCTTAATGAGTCTGTCTGATATATAAGGTCTCTAGCTGGTACTTGCTGGGAGGAATACCAACAAGCTGTCCTTCTACCATCTCATTTTACCAAATATGGAGGCAACTACAGAGATTAGTTTCTTATATTGGGTGTTTAAAGCACTAGCAGTTGATGTTGGGCATGTGGAGGTGTGAGTGGGGGAAGGAAAAGACCTGAGGAGATGGATGTGAGCTTTGACTGGCATTAGATGTGACATTCAGAGGGATGGAAAGCATGGGATGGGATTGTTGAGCGACTGAAGTAGAGACAGATACAAAATTGGTGCGAGAAACAAGCACGTTCAAAACCTGTAGCTCCCATCAATGCGTGTACCTCAGGAGCTGCCCGAGGCAGTGTGGTGGGGGAAAAGGGCGGCACGTTTCAGGCCCGTTTTCCCCACGCTTTTGAAGACGCGGCGACCCCTGGCGCCTACGAGCCGTTTGGGGATGAGGCCCCGGACCCGTTCCCGGGGCGGGAGCGGTTGGACGCGGCCGCTGAAGCCGCGGCTGCCCAGGGCGGGCGGGGGCGCCCCCTGCCAGCACCTCCCGGTGCCCCCAGGGAGGCCCGTCCTTCGTCCCACCGGCGCCGGGGGGCCGGGGCGTTGCCACAGCTCCCCCGCTTTTTTCACGCTACGGTTCACACCTAAGGAGGCCCAAACTCTGCCATTACCAAGGCGCTGCGAGCCGGGGGGCAGACAGGGGCACGGCTGTGAGGAACGCGGAGGTCCAGCCGTGTGCGTGGCACGGGCTCGGGCGCCATCTTGTGCTCGCCCGGCGGGGAGTGCTGTCCCGGGGCCAGCCTGCCTGCCTCCCTGTCAGCCCACGGGCAAAGGGTGCTCCTGTCCCCTTAGGAAACTACTTCTGAAACACTGCTGGTGGTTAACAGCTGTTTACAGGCTCCTTTTTTGTGTTTACCTTGCTGATGTGTCATTTACAAACATGCCCAACGGTTCTGGAAAAAAAAATATATAGGAAGGCTAAACCAGTCTCTCACAGATTAGCTTTTCTGTATGTTGTATGATACACACTGGATTTACAGCCTGCTCGGCAGAGTCGCAAGAATAAAGCACTCGTAAGGATTGTCTAAATCCTCACATCAGGGCCCTTTACATTGCATATGTTTAATCATTAAAAGCCCCCAACACCCAGGCTTTGTATCCACAAAGCCAAAAAACCCATTTTCTACCAAATGTAGGTCTTGCATTAAAATCTGAAGACCTGTAATTAGGAGGTGGTGCAGGACAGGGCAGAGCAACAGCCTGCAGGCCCGCAGTCACTCCCGGCCATCAGGGAAATAAACTAAAATAATAAAATAACAGCTCTCATCATTTATTGCTAATTACTATCAGAAGTAGAACAGCTTCAGGTGGGAAGGTAAAACAGTTCTCCCTAAAAAAAGGTCAAAACCAGCCATCCCAGCCCGAACTGCCAAGCAGGCATCTAAACCTAGGTAGGCTGGAGCCAGACTTAGACACCTCTTTTATTACAGAGTTTACAGGTTGAAAATTATTTCAGCTAGTTCACCCCTCTCTGCCCAAGCCCAGCATCTTTCCTTTGCGCAGGCAGCGTGAGTGAGTTTCAAACGAGAAGTCTGGGCCTCCACAACTGAGGCGACATGTTCCTGCTGATTGCCTGAGGAAGTAAGCTACATGGCTACAGAATGGCAGCCATGGGGAGCACTGTTCTCAGCAATGAAAGACTTCTCCTCTTTGCAATCACCCAGCATTTTGAATACACAGAGACACCAAGGTACTGAACCCTTAGCAAAACCCTTGAAGTGAAAGTCAGGTTAGCTGGAGACAGCCTACCTCTCACCAGGCCAGCTCATACCTTCTTTGCACTTTCACTCTCAAACAGCTGCCTCCCACCTGTTTTGAGTTCTCTTAAACTGTCTCCCTCCACTTATTTGCACAAACGTTTTGGCAGACTTATGAGCCCACTAGATGGCAGGACAGTTTAAACCCTTGCTGTTTCTACCCAAACCACTTACAAAGCAAGTGCGCTGGGACCCCAGGGGGCTCAGCCCTGCTGGCCTGTGCTGTGTGGACCATGGGGAACCCACACGCACCACGGTGGCTTCTGGGGCTTATTGTCGCTGAGCACAGCAAATGTAGCCTGTGACAAACCGGTGGAGAAATCCATGCAGAAATCTCTGTTCAATTCCTTTTTATGTGCTTTATCATACATAGAGCACCACCAGACAGAAGAGAGAAATATGAACTAGTCCTAATTTGCTAAATCTGGAAGTAATCCTCTTTCTACGTGTGATACATAAAGGATATTTGGAATACTATTGGTAAAGTGTAGCTTAAACCTATTCTAGCCACTGCTCTTTTGTAATTTTTAACTAATGCAAGTGCAGTTATATCATTTCGTACAATCACCATCATATGAAAGCTGCACAACAGAGAAGTGGCCACTGTGGGTCAGATCGTAGGTTCATATAACTAAATATGATGTCTTGGATGGTGCAAACATATATGACATTTCCACTGACTTGCCTCCAAGCATTTGTGTTCATGGACCTTCTGAGCTGGGAGAAATTTTCTGTATGATTAGTAGCTCATTACTTAAAACTCAGGTTAGATATAATTCACACTGTAGTTAGTATAAAACTTTGTCTTCAGTGACAACTAGCTCTGGCCTGTACATTGCTGTACTATCAACGATTTGGAAATTTATTTTAAAATACACCACTTTGTGAACTGCTTTGCCACTCATTTCATCCATCCAAGCTCAGCCTATGAAGTATATGGCACAGGTGGAGATAGCGGCATGAGGAATCATAGCAAATAAGCTTCATTTTAAAAAATACTTAATTACTTATCTCAATCTTTCTAAATGAGAACATTCTAATAAACCCCTGCCTCAAAACCTATTTTATCCTTTATTGCCTTCTAGATAACAAACTGATCTTTCCTATTCTATAGCAACAAAAGATGCGCCTCAGCATGTTCATCCACCTCTTACATGAAGCTTCTGATGAAGGGCTGACCCAAGGAAAATTACCTTCTTAATGACATCTGGAAAAGATTGAGGCCAATTTTCTGTATATTCAAAGTACCTAACCTGTTTTATATATGCACAATGAAGTTACAAGGGTTTTTCCCTGGTTTGTTTTTGTTGTGTTTTTTTTTAATACGGAGAGTGGCTAAAAATGAGTAATTGCTTCAGTAAATTCTAGAATCTGGAGTCAACAAAGTTACCTTTTCTGTGTGGTATTAAAATAATTTTTTTTTGCTCTATAAAAGCCCAGGATAGTACTGCAAGCTGATGAAAAAGATGCTATCACCTGTGCCACACTTGCTGGAATGGAAATTAGGATTAATGCATTATAATACCAGATTAGCCTTAATAGAAGTTTGCCACCGTAATTTATCAAGGTAATTAAGTATGTACCTAATTTTAGGCACTAAGTAGTTCTAGTCTGCATTTAAAGTTAAGCATGTTTTAAAATACCCTGCTGATTCAGGGCCATAACTTTGTTGCCCTGTGGATTAAGAGAATGCACTGTCATCAATTATCAATTAGCTGAGCTAATGGGAGGATGGTATAGGGTGGATAATGGTTGAAACTGGAAAACTGTCTCAGTGAGAAATATATTTAGCACTTAATTTGCTGTTCACAGGCTCAGGCAAAGTTTAGTAGGACTATTACCTATCTTCAAGATACCAACAAGAAAAAGAACCTGCCTAAACCCCAGACTACCAGACAGAATGGCATAGAGACCCCCAGAAAGCCTAAAGCGGCTAGCTTCTGTCTGTCTGAGTCAACTGTAATGCACAACTAATAAATTCTTCTAGACCAAAGCTTGTATGGCACAATGTTTCCCACACCAACCACTGTTTTGTGGTTCTGTTTATACTGGTTAGACTCAAAGTGTATATGCACATGGCAAAGAAGTATTTCTGCATCTGTAACTTGCTTAATCTGCAACTAGAGAATACACAGGCAAATGAGGACTCTATGTGACCCACATATTATAGATCAAAAATGTTCATCCTGCTTTTAAATGAGTTGCATTTTAAATCTTCCTGTTAGTCTTTATTTCTTATGCAGTTTTTCTAATTTTCTGTTCTTTTCTACGCAGCATTTTCTCAATTAGATTCATATAGCTCAAGTACAAAGTAAACACCGATTTTCCAATGTTGAGCACCCTGACTAGTTCTAAAATGTACGTCTGTGAGCAGTTAACTCCATGTATGTCTATAGCTGTGCAATGGTTTTTATACAGTTTAGCATATTAATAATTTGCTAAATTCAACTGGTTCACAATTGGTGTTTTAATAGTAAAAAACTTCAAAGCATCTCAGGCTAACAAAATACTTACTTCAAGTATCTATTCCTGTAACCCAAATTTCAGTGTCTGTATTCTGTAACAGAAGAATCTAAATATATCCAGGGCTGCAACTGTGAAAGAAGAGAATTCAATATAGGCCATGACCCAGAAGAGCACTTTAGCGTATGCTCCACTCAAAGCATATGAGGAATTCTGTTTCAGTAATATTCAGCTGCTTGATTTCCGTGGGATCATTTAAACTTCTTAAAATTGAACTATTTTATATACTGTGGTGCTATAAAGGAGGTTGGTACATGAGACCGCAACTCAGAACAAGAGTGTGTACCACAAATACAGTTAGCTCCAAGTCCCTCTCTACTGCAGTTTACAACTCTAGTCCTCCAGCGTCAGCTAGTTCAGTCTCTTGGGCTCTCTTAATCCACCTGTTTTGCTCCAGTGGAGTAAATTATTTTACTTTTTCAAACCTGGAAGTAATTCTGGAATGTTGGAGTTGTTAAATGAATACAGGGAAGGAACTAACCGTCAGTTCAGTTGGATGAAACTGAATCCTTTACTGAACAGTCCCCAAAAGACACTGCATGAATAAATGCACAGTAGGAATGGCAGGTGTGCAGAGAGGCCTCTCACAAGCTCTCGGCCAGCTATAAAATACACAAATGTTTTATAGATTAAAATACCAGTCAAATGTTCAATGTACCCAGCAGGGATGGTTCCTCTGTCTGGCCACAGCCCAGCAGAGACATTGTGTGGGCGAATAAAAGCATTCGATTCTCAGTGTTGGTTAGGTTTCAAGAAGTACATAAATGGCTGCTGCCCTAGGCTGCAGCAAAGGTGCGTGTCTGTACCCGAACCTTAGGTCTCCTGCAATAAGGGAATGAATGCTAGGTATTTTCAGGAGCATGACCTCTATAACGAAACAATTCCTTTCAGCAGAGAAAAACCTTTACTTAAAAATCTTTTAAATTCTTAAGGATTTAAAACCACAATGATTGAAACATCTTCATTTTCAGCAAACAATAAAGCAAAAAGCAGATGAAATAAAAGAAATACATATTATGGGGTTTTATGTCTTGTCATACAGGAGAAACATCAAAGAATCAACGGAAGACAGAAAAATATGAAAGCTATTTAATTTCCACAGTGAGATTAAACCATTTTAATCACTTACAAACATGGCTACTTTATTTTAGATAGACAGGAATAGCTACAATATTCAGCCAGAAAACAGAAGTGACAGAAGTGGCAAGACTGTCAAGAGTGGGAGAACTGAGATGATCTGCCATAATTGAACAGTTTAAAGAGAGTTTTAAAACAAACACTGGTGTTGAAGTAGTTTACAAAACCTTTTGGAGACAGGAGGAGGAAAGAAAAAAATTTTTTCTTGTTTTATTTCTCACACCCATCTACATATGCCTAATGAGAAGAAAAATCTCAGGAGATAAATTACAGATAATGTCTGTAATCTAACATATACTTAGTATATTCTTAAGGTGGGGAGAGTGAATACACCTCTGTGTCAGAGAGGAAGAAGCTATTTTGGGAAATAAAACATTTTTATTTCGAAGCAATCATTAGTTGTTGGTACATCTGCTAGTTATATTAATAGAAACTGTCAAAGAAGATTAGTTAAAATGATTACTATAACCATGAGAAAACCCAAAACAAGCTATACATTCTTTAGTTCTCTTCCCATTAGGATGTGTAGAACACTAGTTTTGAGGGATGACAGTAGAAAAAACAGTAGTTCCAGGTTAATGTCATCTAAGTACAAGTGCATTGCAAATTTTGTCTGTGCTGCTAAAGTTGGTACCACACTTCAGAAGGGGTGACACAGGGAAACTGGAAAGTCTGTCGATGGGTTTCATTAATCCAGCAGTCCTTAGGTATTAGAAATCATTGTTTTTTCCTTCCGCCTCTT
This sequence comes from Syrrhaptes paradoxus, assembly GCA_013400615.1. Taxonomy (NCBI): domain Eukaryota; kingdom Metazoa; phylum Chordata; class Aves; order Pterocliformes; family Pteroclidae; genus Syrrhaptes; species Syrrhaptes paradoxus. The sequence continues at coordinate 241,239 of VZTO01010419.1, read as the reverse complement.
GACTTTCCAGAAAAGCTTTGGATGATGGCACTTCTCCACCCTCTGCTCCTGCATCTAAAAAAAGACAGAATTAAACATTTACACCACACACATTCTCACAGATTTTTAAATGCAGACAAATATTTGTTCACTGATCATCTCTGTCTGAATGATCTCACCACACTCATGGGTGCTTTAGAAAGAGAGATTAACCTGAAAGATAAAGAACTTGGAGAGGCATCTTCCAAAAGCATCTGCCTATTGGTGTTGATTTGCCTGCTCCTTGCACATGCTGATCAATGTGCATTTGGTTGTAAAAAACAGAGATTGGAGATAACTTTTAATTACTGTTATTCTTTTTTTCTGGGTCATTTCCAAAGTCAAGTTAGAATATTGCATTCCTCTGAGCATTGCTTGGTTTCAGGTAGGTAACATTACAGTTTATGAATATGCCAGTTATCTGACTGACCTTCTTTGCCAGGAAATACTTGGGAGAATTCATGCTACCTTCACAAGATGAGGGGATTTTTTTGTTACACCCATTTGGAAGTTTAGTGTTCCATAGGTTAGAGTTGAATGCTTACATGACTGCTATAAGTAAAAGTTGCCCAGTGTTTGTCATCATTAGATGAAGAGTTCCACAGTCGCTTTTGTGCTTAAATTCTCTCACTGAGAAACAGGAACTCCTCTTGCCTCAATTTCCTTGCAAAGCATAATCATTTTCATACTACCATCAAGTCCCACATGGACCAGTGCTAACCAAACAGTTTGTATACCCAAATCTAAGACAGCATATAGCTTTTGGGGGCAAGGAGAAGTCTGCTGAGCATATCTGGCTGTACCATCTTCCACTTAGATAGTCATAAGCTAAGGGGTACATTTTCAACTTTTTGTCCCGGAGACTTGCTGTGAAATATCACAAACAGCCAGAAGAGTTATATGTGGTTGGTGGCCTTCTCCGATAGGGCCACAGCACTGGTGGATAAAGGAAGTGCAACAGACATCATCTACCTGGACTTGTGCAAAGCCTTTGACAGAGTCCCACATGACATCCTTGTCTCTAAGTTGGAGGGACATGGATTTGACAGAAGGACCACTCGCTGGATAAGGAACTGGCTAGACAGCCACACTCAGAGAGTTGTGGTCAATGGCACAATGTCCAAGTGGAGACCAGCGACAAGTGGTGTTCCGCAGGGGTCGGTACTGGGACAACTTAACAACAATGTTAAGTGACTGTCTGTACTTTGGGATGGATTTCCAGTGCTCGAGTCACACACACCAGAAGGAAAAAATCTGTAGGAACATACTTTTCATATTCTCAGGGAAAAATCTCTCCTCAAAACAAAGGAGTTGTAACTGGTCTCGCAGGGCCCCCAGCTTTACTTTGAGTGTACTCTGACACAGTGCCCACCATCCTTCCCACCTGTTCTTCCAGATTCTTCCAGTTCCCCTCACTACTGCCCTGCAGCCTGAGGGCATCTGACCTTGTTGTCTTTCCCTTTTTTCTTTATGTCCATCCTCTCTCCTTCATAAATATTTGTGCTTTCCTTTTGCAAAAGTGATGCCTCCTTCCAGCACCCATTCAGATTCTTATTTTCCTCTGTTTCCCAGGTTCAAGCCAGGATGTGGTCATTTGGTCCCTTTTCACTCTTCCTGGAAATATTCTTTCTACCTGCCCAGCAGTCCTTCCATGAGCCCATGTTTGGTTCAGATTACAGAACCGCAAATACATTAATATAAATTAAATCACAAAAGCAAGAACAACTTGAAATTGAAGGAATTCCTCCTTCCTCATCCCCTCCCCAGCCTTTACGGTGCTTCAGGATGCTGTAAATTCAGCATCCTCTAACTGTTTCAGAAACGTACAAGCAGGATATGCACCCTTAGAGCCTGGGAATCCCTCCTATAACCTACTTCAGTTCAGATTCATGGACCTTCCACTCCTCAGCACAGGCTTGCCTCCTGCTGTGCTGTACCCACACCATTGCTGTTCCTGGATGTGGGATCCACCAGTTGTGGTGGCATCTGTCACAGCAGCAACAGTGATGGTCATGAGGAGAAAAAGTTACTTCCAAATCAGAAGCTAAAAAAAAAGAGGGGCAACCCATGCCCAGGGCCAACCTATGATTCTCACTTCATAGGCATTAGAAACAAGACTTTTCTGAATCTGAAAATCCCCCTGAAAGTAAAAAAGAACTCAAATATAAAGCAGATATTAGTCAGACTTGTGCTAAATCAACAGAGCACCTTATCAAATTAAAGGACATGCCAAAAGAGGACACCGGTCTCAGATAGCAAAGCTGAAAGCCTACTAGCAGTAGTAAATCACTGTAAACCCTACTCTTAATGTATATGCCTGAGTTAGGATAGCTGTAATAGGATTAACAGCACAGCTTGCTGTCCTGTGCCAAGTTATTATCTTGGTGCAGGAGTAGACCCTAATTTATAGCTGGAATGGTGGTTTTCCAAGATTGCCCAGCAATGCAACTGTGTTTGCTCTTTCTCAAGGGAACTGGAATTCAGTTCCCAGCACCTTTCCCCAGGCTGAATCTCTGAACCTGTGGGTGGGTATGGCAGACTTAGTTTGGGTTAGAATTATCTCATCAGGAAGCACAAGTGGTAACAGCTTTGGAAGGCTGAATTTAATCCTAAATGATGAAATAAATATTAGTATTGACATCAAAACTGTATGGTGGCAGAAGTCTTAAGGAGAAAACAAAGGACGACTGCATCAAAATGTCAATTTCTTGAATGTGCAGCCATTACCTTCTGACATGGAGAGCTCAGCCAGTTTGTGTGGCAGGTCTGAAGTCCCAGCACCAGCAGGAGAGCCCAAAATATCTGGTAAGGCATTCCGGCGGCCTGCCCGTCCTGATGCTGCAAAATCTGTGACCACAGGCTCCACATCAGTCATTGCTGACTCCTTTCCTCATAGCAACATCTGCATATGTAATAAACATAAAAAGAGAACACCTGTAGCTCAGATGGATGCTTATCACCTGCTCAACAATACCATAGCCATAGGCTTTGGCCAATGGGTCTTTTGTTATTAAAAGCCATATATTTCAATACTGAGTGCTTAAGCTTTATTTGTGCCCCAGAAGATAAAAGAATCCTGGGCATTTCCTGACGTTTCCATTGGCACATCAGACTAGCACAATGAACCGCTCTGTGCCTACAAGAAACAAGCGGACAGGGTCAGCAACAGCCCTTTCTGCCAGGCACTTGCACGTCTTTTTTATGACCTGATCCCTCTTTTTCAAGTGGTTTTGCCATAGGACCACTCAGAAGGGAACTGAATCTCTGTTTTGTCATACTGTCTCTGTGAAGCAAAGCATATTTTCTTCATTATGAATCTTGTTTAGATCCTTATTTAGAATCTTGTTAGAACAAACTCCGTTCATAGAGTAAATTAGACAAAAAAGACCTCTCAAAAACCAAACAAAAACTCTTCATAAAATTTCTTTATCCTCCAGACATCAAAAATTTGTTTTCCTCTGCTCCTTGTTAGCTTGGTTTAACCTCAGCTTGTGCATGTGAGTTTTATCTAATAAATAACTGAATCCTGGAAATAATAGAACCAACAGTGCTCTGCTCCCTTGATCCCTGTCTCAAAGCCGATCGAACTGAATGGGAAAACTGCTGACCAAAATGGGCTTTGGGTCAGGCATAGAGGTGTTTTCAAGATCACACCACAGGGCACCAGCTTAAGTGAGAGCACCTGGAGCAGAAGGAGGTGATACTCAGCTGCAAGTGGCACACAGGGACAGCGTGGGAAAACTGCCATTAGCAACTGTCATTAAGAATCACAAAAGACTCTCATACCAGAATTGTACACAATAATGTCTGATAATTAACAGAGTAATTTCTAATAACGAGACATGAACTGTTTGATTAAAAACAATGTTTAATTGCTCTATATTAATGCAGTTGTGTGCAATGTGGGAACAGGAATGTTGCCCCTCTGTACAACTACGGTCAGTGCTTTGTGTGGGAAGGGATATGGATGGGGCTGGAGACTAATCTGATGGAAGGCTGTCAGCTTTAAGTTGACAACTGGCTGTATTTAGAATAAGAATTGGATAAGGCAAGTGTCAATCACTTTAGTGTTGTTCATGTAGGAAGCAAAACATCAGAGTCCCCTGTCTAAAATTCTGCTAAGGTTGGGAAGTATCAGTGCTCTCATTTCATGGATAGAAAAATCGAGACACATAGAGATCAAATGTGACTTGCTCTGATGTGCAGGAAGGGAGAGGCAGAAATTTGATTACTGATGCTGACCTCACATTTCCACAAAGAACATTTTCCTGTTCTCCCCCAAAGTGCCTTTCAGCTGTGTCACTCCAACCACAAGAATAAATATTCTTAATCTTTGTATCTCTAAATAGTTTGTAATGAAAGAAATTAATCTTTCTTGGCAAGAAGCAAAGGCATGAGTAAAATTTGCAAGTCTGAAAGACAACTTGAATATAAAAATAAACCACTTTCTTTAACCAAAGTCAGTAACTGAAAGTTCTGACCTGGAGACTTAGCAGAAAAGTTCCTGTCTGGCATGAAAACAGCCAGATCAAGTCCAACTGATTATTTTTCCATAAATAGAAAAAATATAAAAGTATACATGGACATTCAAGAATACAACTTTAAGAAAATATACAAACTACATGTATCCACATTCTCGGTTAGATATAGCATTCTTTAAAATGGATGAAGTCAGCACTTGCCAAGAAATATCGAAATAAGGAGAATGAATCCATATTTACAGATGCGATCTCATGGCTTTTTGTGGGTGTTCATATTTACTTAACTGTAGGTGTCCTAAATATATTTCTCCACATGCTCACCAGAGCAAGTAAAGAAACCATAAATTACACTTCAGAACAGAAAATACTCAGGATGTCCTTTTGCTTAGTAAAGCTGTTAAAATTTGTTCCCAATGCCAAAACAGTAGTGTTGCTGCAGTTCCCGCTGATTTTATTCAGCCATTTTAGTAGGTGAGACAATAATACTGTTGTGAGCTAATTGCTGTTCACATAAAGATCTACAGAATGACATTAACATCACACACCTAAGACTTTCTCAAACTTCTCTTGTGGACTCTTTTTCTCTTTTCTCTCCTGCATGGATGTTTTGGTCCCTATATGGTTACTTTTCAAATAGAGAAAATCTGCTCTACAACTCATGCTTATGAAACTACTCTCTCCTGTAGCATAGTTCCATCTTACTTACCTTGTGCACTTGTTTCAAATCCCTCCCTTTCCTCTCCTTTTCTCCCCTGACATAATGTCCCTTCATTGCATACTAGACAACCCAGGAAGAAGATGGACACAGTCAGACAGGCTTTCATGTATGTGGATTTTGATTTATTAACTTGATTTTAAAAGTGCGCAGATACAAATCTAGAACATCTGTCAGAAAATCAGCTGATTGTTATCCATCAATCCAGTGGCTGTAACTCAAACACAGCTATCTGAAAATAATAAAAGTAAACCATCCTTTATATATGTAGTAGTTACCATTATGTTTTCACCTTTGTTTTTTCTATACTTTTCTGTATTTCTGAAGGTATTAGAGGCTGAGGAGAAGACTGAGTTCAAAAGTTAAGGGCTATTCACTGCACTAGCACAGGATGTTCTCAAAGTATATTTGAAAGATGAGGGACTACCCCAGGAGGCTTAGAATTGACATTACAAAAAAATCTTAAGTCCCTTTTGTTCCATATAAATCAAAACTTAAGTCCATCTCCAAAATTATGCCAGACCATACTCAAAATAGCTTGCTGCTGTGCTTTAGATAAAAGGCATTTAGTTCTTTAATGTTCTAAGAAATTTCTTCAACTTCTTTATTATGCTCTCTTATAATAATATTTTCTAAGGCCTATATCCAAGTAAGGATGTAGAGCTTCTCCACTCTTCATCTGTTTCTACCTGTAATTTTTTTAACATATCCATCAGGAAATAATTATCTTTTTGGCATCTTCTTGCATCTGTTATGTGTAGTATTTTTCATGCTTCCTCACAGAGTAAATAATAATCACAGTGTGCACAGCATCTATTTTTCCAATATCACTGTTCCTCCCACTGGCAAAATATTCAGCTTCACTGAACTCACTTTGTTGTAGCCTTATCCAAGTTAAAGATACTTACATCTTGCCAATGCCTGCATGCAGTTGCTTCTCTCAGCTTCCAAATTACTGTTGTCATTCTTCTCCCATGTTACTGCTCACCTGACTAATGGTACACAGTTTTAAAAGAACAGTGACAGACTTCCAGAGCAGAAGGTTCCCTACTTCCCCAGCTCTTGTTTCTCCATAGCAAAAATCAGGCCACCCAAAAGCAGAAGGTGACTGAGTGGAAAACAGAGTTCAGCAGGGATGCAGGCTGTTTGCAGGGGGTCAACAGTCAGAAGGCAGGTAGACCTTCTAGAAAAGCTCACCTACTAAAATTAGAGACAGAAGGCTTTGACCAGCACCCCAACTAGTACTCCATCAGTACTCCATGGCACCAGACTAACTTTGCAGCTTATTACTGGGCCATGACATAGTGCTTAAGGCATTTTGGGGAGTACTAGGTTAATCTTCTCATATACGCCTCTGAAATCCCTGCAGGACCATCCAGAATGCACAACAGACCACTCTGGTGTGCATGGGGGAAGGAAATGCTCTGCTTGTGAAAACTGGCTACAACCAAAAGTAAAACTCAATTACTGCATGTATCAGACATTTACACAAGTGTCCTCAGACAAAGCAATGACAAACTACCAGTGGGATTTTCTGTAAGTGAGACAGCTAGTTTGTTAATCTTCGAATCTTCTTTTGTTGGCAGCATAGACAGCCTTTTGGGTGAAAATGAGTCACAGGAGCTGATGAGAATTCATGTAAGCAAATGACAAAGGAAAAGAACAACTAAGTCTCCTGAAACACCTTGTGTTGAGGACCAAGGGAAAAAATGCTTTAGAGTGTTCAGTTGTAGCAGGTGCCACAGTCCACATTAAATGTCAGTGCTGTCTCTTCCTCACTCTATCTATTAGGAAGTAGATAAGTCACTACCATATGTATTTGTGAAAGCTCTTTTTTCTTCTGATATTTTTAATGTCTTACACAGAGACAAAATACTGTTTTGTTCTGCTTGGAACGACAAATTATTCCTTGGGAAATGTTACAAGATTCCTGATATTGGTATTGTTGCAACTCCACGCAGGAGATGAAAGACCAAACCCATCACTTCTTCCCACTCAGGCACTTGTCTCCCCTCAAAAACATTTCTCTTAGGTCTTATGAATAGTCTCTGTCTGCACTATCAGAGACAGATACGCTTCCCAGGCAACTGTTCCTTTTGAATGTCCCTTAGTAGGAACAAACTTGAAAGCACTAAATCTTCTCACAAACACCTGAAAAATCCAGTAGCCAAGTAAAACTTTCAGAGCCAGACTGATTCTGTGTCTAGATAGATGCATTTCAGCATGTTTCTTTATTCAGAAAGAATTTTAGTCTTTTTAGTTATGTTTAGTTGGGTTTTATTTACTTGTAAGTAACAAGTGTTCTCTAAGCACCTTTACCCCAAAAGCCTGTAGATTCAAAAGTTACTAAGTAAGGAGTACAGAAAATTTACTGAATGAAGTGCTTCCCACTGTGCAACTGTGATGAAAACATCATCTTGCTATGCAGTTGCCACGCTTTCACATCCTCTTCTGCTGAAGCTGCATCCTGATGACTTTGCCCCCTCTTCCCCAAAGATGTCAGAATAGGAACATTCTCATTGTATGTGCTCATGTAATCCTTATGCTTTATCCTGAAGCATTACTGGACCACAGGTAGGGAGAAAAGCTAGGAACATGCATGCTTCTAAGGAAGACAGTCCAGAGATTATGATGATGACTAACAGTAACCTGGGCAATCACATGACAATTTTTGTGAGAAAAATTTCTGTTGTTTGTTTTTTTACATCAATAACATTTGTAACACACTTGTAAGCTTAGTGCTAGGAAGCACACAGAAAATACAAGCGGGCAGTCTTTACCATTTCTATATCAAACACAGGAGTCTCAATTCTGTTTGGGGCTTAGGATAAAAGACCACGCGTTTCTTAGTACACAGAAGCAAGGCAGCTAACTATATGAAACTTAGCAGTGAATCACTCAGAGAAAAAAAGTAAATTTGTTAGCTTTCAGTTTTTTTAATACATTACTGAAGTTGAAACGACTTCCTTTTATTATTTCATGTTAGAAAGATGATTTGGGTTTCCTTTTCCACGGAGATGGCCTCTGAAAAATTAATGAGTTGTTTTCCCATACAGGAAAACTAAATTATATCCCATTGAAGTAAATCTACAATGCAGAAGCACGTCCGAGTCCTTCTACGTCTTCTCTCTCAGTCTGGATGTTACAGCCCATATAACACATGATATTTTTGGGATGATATTTGGAAGTTTGGTATATTGTATACCAGGTTTTCTCTTTTGGTTCTTTGCAGCATACACAGCTGGACAGACTTAACACAAATGTCTTGTGTGTTTCTTCTGCTCTGGATACATGACCTACTTGCACCAGGGGCAACATCCATGCTGATAATGTACAGAAATGGCTTCCATACATCATTTTCCTAGTCCCAAACTGGTCAGGCTGGGATACCAAGATTACATTATTCCTCCATTTCCTGCCTCAGTGCTCTTAGAAGCATTGAATAAAGGTCCAAGATCTTGATCATGTTGTTCAGATGCTCATCAGTTTGGGGTACAGAATCTGAAAACCTTGGCCAAAGCTGTAGGATACAGACAGGAGCTGATGAATTTTGCCCCTTGGTGAGTCCAATTTCCAAATAAATCTTGTCTTTGCTTTCATGAGGAATAGTTGAAGATGAGGAATTAATTTTATTAAGAACAATCACAAACCTCACCAATCTTCAGCTCAATATGCAACACATATCCTAACTTTTGCTATCTCCTGTATACAGTACCTAAAAAGTGTATGTGTGCACTTGTATAGATAGTGCAGCTGAAAGGACTGGTGTTAGCCGGTATGCCACGCCAGCATTACAAGGTATATGCATGGCATGAAACCACTTTCTATACAAATGAAATGGGATGGACATTTTTCTTCTTCAGACTAGTACTTCGAAACTTTCAACTGGATGTTCTGATCACTTCCGTAAAGCCAATATTATACTCATGGAAAAGACAAGAAAAAAAGACATGCAGCTTATTAGTCACACTGGTTTTACTCTTCTGGAGAACACACAGATACCATGGTGCGGTTCACCGTCTACAAACCCATTTAGAACAGAACAGCTTTACTGTGAGATGTGTTTGACCCTGAGTAGGCACAGTGGCGTGATGCACAGAAGAACACATTACAAAGCTAACAGCAGTTCTAAGTAATGGTACAATTTTCCCATTGTGAAAGAAAATAAGGAAGAGAAGGGAAGGGGTCACGATACTGACAAATGAATCAGAAGTTATCTGCAGCAAGTAATAAATGAAGTGACATTAGCTGAAGGCAGTCAATACCAAGGAAGCGAGCAAGTCACTTTCCAATTGTCTCTGAATTACCAAAAGCAATGACAGACGTAAGCTTCAGTCGACTTCACAGGAAACACAATTCAACAGGGAAGAAACTCTAATGCATCAGCTATGCTGGAAAGAAATCAAACGCATCACCTTCTATGTAATAAGAAATGAAGCTCAATGGAAACAAGCAAACCAACTAATCTAATTCTTCCTCTTATATTTTGGTCATTCATCCTCACACCCACATCTAGAGAGTACGCTTTCCGAGTTCAGCCACAGAGCTCCACCCTTCCAAATCCTTTCTTAAGATTTACATCTGGCCTGAAATCTTCAATATTAAATTAATCATTTTTCATTTTTATTTCATTCTCCAACATATATCATGCCTACTCTAACACAATTCCACTCAGGTCACATCCTCTAGAGCACACATGTTCAATCTTGGCAGTAGTCCCATGTACTGACTTTAACGAAATTACAGGTAGAAAAATCTTCCCCATCACATGGTGACTCACCAAGAAAATAGACTGAGATTTAAGAAATGTGCCTTCCTTTAGCCTTATAATTTAAGTTAAATAATGACCTTGATTCACAAGACTTCCCATTTATCTTTACAATTGACTTTAACTTACTAATAAAAAAATAAATTGAATCAATTACAATTCACTGAAAGATATCCTGACAGCTTAGGTTTACATTTTGATCCTGCAGTTATGCATATATTTATCTGATTGCAAGGCTTCTGCTCCTTCCATTGAAATTTGATAAAACAGACAAGAGACAGAACTGGGAATGCGCTCAGATCACTGGGTCAGATTTGTCCCACTGAGATTTGGAGATAAGAGTTGTCTCCAGTGGAGCAGACACCTGCCGATACAGTCTCTGGTTATTTGTCTGCACCAGGAAGGCTGTGACTGCACCTTAATGGTCAGAGACCTCAGGGTATTTACATGCCCACACAGGTAGAAACAATCAGAAGGCGGCAAGCCTCTGCCAGAAAATTTTGGGACTGGTGGGAAAAAATTACCAACATTTTCCACAGAATAGCGAATATTTGAGAGCATCTTGTCCTGAAATTTTCTGGGAATAGCACGGATGAAACAGAATTTAAAATAAATGAAAAAAATAACCCCAGACCCACAATCTTTTGAGCACTAATGATGGAAACAAACAGGCTATATGATTAGCCACAATACACGCTAAGAACTTTTTCCTTGCAACTTATTTTGGATTAATTTTACACTTCAGGTGAAGGATTTATCTGCAGAACTACACGTGCTACCGCCTTCCTATTTTTAGATTACTCCATTGGCTTCCTCTGCATCTCTGCTGAAAGGATACAACTGATCACAGTGATTTATAAATCTCCCACACTTTCATGCTATTTCAGACTGTCTCTTTTTCCTATAAGAATAGGCCTAATAGGTGAAATTCATACTAGTTATAAGCCTAAACAAGTCAGTGGGATTACACTTGGCATTCATTTGATTTAATTTCTTTAGCCTTTCAATATCCTTCCATTTTATGAAAGTATGAATCATCTCTATTACCCTCCAATGCCCTTAGCCTAGGACATTAAAACTGCCTGCCTATCTTGAAGCTTCATAGTTACAGAGTAGTTTGGTAAAACAGACATATTTCAACCAAAATTCTAGTAAAATATACTAAGGAAATTACTTTATCGTCTCCCCGAGCTTACTCGGCAATTGAGGAAAATTATTGTCTCTCAAAAAAAGTAAGCCCTGAAAGTAAATCCCTACCTTCAAATATTATAGCCTATCTGTTCTTCAAGAACAAACACCAATTTCCAAGGCATGTACTGGGCTGGCAGTCAGATAATTTCCACACAGTTGAATTAATGTATTTTAAATTAATTCAGTTAAATTATCTCTAATTAAGACAGATGGCTTTAAAAGAGTCTTTTGCATTTTTGGTAAATGATCCTTCATCAAACATACCCTGCTATTGAAACACCTGGATAAAGTACTTCAAAGAAGGACCAAAAAAAAAAAAGTGTATTTATATCCCAAATTACAAGGTTGTGAAAAAAAACAGTACATATAGGACCATTCAAAAGATGGCAGAGTAGAAAGCTAAAGTGTGCTTTTTATAAATGACTCAGATGAAGTACGGCTAGAGCCTTAAGCTATTTTCAGTCGGAATGCCAGCAGGCACAGAACTTTTATTTAACTTTCTTAATCTACATGGGCCATTGACACTTAAGGAAAAGTAGAGGGATGGAAAACAAAATATAAGAAAGCCGTCAAGTCTTGTTCCTGTTTGTCATATAAACAACATTAGGTGCGAGGTCCACATACTGAATCTTTTGGTTTTAAAAGTTTAACAAGCGATTTTCTTTTTCCTCATTTTAATTATTTTTCATTTCATTTTAGTCTGTTAAATGCTGAGTGAAAGATGGGTTTAATTTTGACATGTCAGACCAGAGCCGTTCTCCCACAAGGAGCAGCAAAAGCAACAAGCAAGATCTGTCTGAGTAAATGCTTTTACTTTGCTTTCTTTTGGACAACTGATTTTCCTACTGAAAACTTTTCCATTGTAAAGGAACCTGCACTTCCACTGCACAGGGTTTCTGTAGGAACCATACTGTTCCTGAATCACAGCAATTTTAACAAAACTTTTTTACTAGGTGGTCCAGGCAAGAGAGAGCCCACTGACTGCCTCTGAGGAGTTGCTTGCCTGCAGTCAGGGGCTGGCACAGGGTGGGAGGACAGTCAGCTTGAGTTACTCTGGATTAGGCGAGTGCTTTTATCACTAGGCTCTTTGTTACCTCTGAAGTTCTCACTTGTTCATCCCCGCAAGCAAACAGGACTTCACCAGGTGTCCTCACCCTGGAAAGAGCCTGGGCACGGCTCCTGATGGTACAGGACATGGAGGCCAGGAAAGCCAGGAAAGCTCAGCTTTATCACAGGAGGGTGGTTCCTTTGTGCTCTTACCTGGTACTGAGACCAAGATGGTCAAACCCTGGCAGCCACACAGGCCATGCAGGAGCTGGGGCATCCTCTACCTCAACTCCTCCCTCCCTTACCCTGAAAGATGCACCACCAGCCCTGCCTGCCCTCTTCCTACCCTCCCACTGCAGCAAACACCTTCTCTCCTCTTTCTCTGCCCTTCTACAGCAGCAAATCTACACATATGCCTCCCCCAGGACACTCTCACTCCATGCAGAAGGTGCCAGTGCCCATCCAGCCTCTCCCACGCTGCCCCACAGGACCACAGAAAGGCCTGTCCCTCCCCACAGAGGCTCTTCCCCAGACAGCACCACGTGCATAAGCAATGCAACACAACGCGGAGAGGGGTTGTTAACCACATCTGCCATTTCACCCGCTCGCTGAAGGTGCTCTTATGCTGAGGAACGAGGCACCTGGAAGAACCATTTCCAGTCAGTTAAAGACTACTGTTCAGTGCTGACATTTTGTAGCCTTCAGATTTTATGTTTCATTGGAAATACTACCCTTGAAAGCTCCTCTGAGGATTCTGCAGCCTTCACAGCATCTGGGCAGTGTGTATACATACCTGTGCAACATGTTGTGTGAGTTCAGGAACTGCTGCACACTCAGAAACAATTTTTTCCCATCTGCTAAGCTAATGGCCTCTTCTAAAATGTCTATGAGCTCTGAACACTTCCTTTTTTAGCTCTGACAGCATAATCATATAACAGCCTGACATCTTACCATGTAAATTAATCTCTCTCCTTTTTTTCCCCATGCAAATTGCTCAGAAGTGGATTTTTTCCCCATTTTGTTTTATTACGCACAGACAGGGAGAGAAGGAGGAAAACAGTTAGGCATTACCACTGAGTGAATCTTTTTGCAAACTGATACTTCTATTTCTAGACAGATTGAAACCAATATCAAGACTGTTTTGGAGGACACATTCTACAAAGATGCATCTTTCCCAGAAACACAGACACCTAATTGCATTGTGTAATGGCAACTCCACAGAAGTTTTGTTTGTGGAAGTATGGAGCTGAGCTTTTCAAAATAAAAACCTGGAAATTATACTGACCAACAAGTGCAGATCTTTGGGAGGTTATGCTGATGTTGTTATAGTACTCAAAACACTTACTCCTTGTTTTATACACTGGCAGTTACTTCCACATTAAGACCTTTATCTTCAAAAGGTCAAAATAAAAAAAGCTTGCCATGCTTTCCTGATGAGCGGATACCCTTAGAGATGGTGGATTCCCTTTTTCTAAACTCCATGCAACACTGGAGATGAGTAGAGCCTACACCTCCTCCCTAGAGTCTTGTATGAATCAGGGTGGAGAACTGCAGATGGTGTGATTTCAGGGGACTCTTTTTCTGCAGATGACCTCTTCCTCTTGAATTGCTGCAAAAGACTACAGGCACCATGGCAAACATTTTTCTGCTCTTCTCTGCTACATTTTTATGGCTCACTTTAAATTGAGCAGTTGAAAGGTTTGTTTTAATTATATCTTGCATTTTTCTCAAAAAAGTGCAGAAATAATTCTGAATTTTCTTGGTTGCAGACGAAAAGACATGATCTTTCACAGAACAGACCTGTATGCTACACTCATTTTTAAACTATGGGTCACATTCTTACTACATCAACCAAACTACTACAGATTTGTTGAATTAGAGTCGTAGTAGAGAGCTAACAGAAAATAAATCTCTGCAGATATTCCTCCACAAAAGCCCTGTTCATTTATTCTGATAGGGGGAGAAAGAAAAAAACAAGCAAGACTTGTTCCTGCCTCAGAAGTTTTAGCACTCTTCCCTAAACTGTGAAGAGTCCCTCAAATTTGTGAGGACTGGGTGAAGACCTCATAGGCCAGATGCAAGCACAAGCAGCTATTTGTTCTCAGTTCAGAGCTGTCCCCGGCCAGTGCTCCATCTCAGTCTCCTCCTGGTCACAGAGAGCTCCAGACACCTGTCTGTGATACAGGTATCTCTACAGGACCAATGTGACAATCTGTGTTTGAAGGGCCACGTGAACGGTGGCTCTCCCCGGTTTCGACTGATGAATCCCTCTTCCCCTCTGAAGAAGGAAGAGATGCACCCACAGAGAAATTGAACCCATCGCTGTACTTCTCAGCAGGAAAATCCCTAAAACACTGTCACAGCCAAAGAAGAAACATCTGAATTTACAACCTAGATTTTTTTTCTTTTAATCTAACTACATTTATTATATCAAACAAGATTCTTACTCTAGTGTTTCAGTGGAGAGCCTAGAAAGACAAAGACAACTTCTAGGGTGCGTAAAGCCCAGCAAGCAGGAATGCTGGCAAGGCTACAAATATTTAAATAAGAGGGAACCCTTCTGTTGGCTTAGTTTGTTCAAAGCAGTATGGAGACAAGCACAGCTCTTTAACTGAAGTTCATTAGGAATGCTAGATGCTTATGAAACCTTGTTGAAATCGTTTAAAAACAGCCTAAAAGAGGCAGAGAACACAAATGGTAGAATACAGCAAACAAGATAAGAAAAAAATGTACTTACAGGACAGCAAAAAAGGGTTGATAAATACCACAGACACCCAGAAACAGCTAGAACGTGATCTCAAGGTCCGGCTTTCATCTGACTATAGCAAAACGCCAAGGGAAAGCTGAACTGTTGCCAAGAGGGAAATGAAACTTGAATACATTAAAAATAAATAAACAGACTACAAATTCACATACAGGAGCACATGCCTTACAGGTAGACTTCTGAACTTCAGTCTTTTCATTTCAGGCATTTCTGGTACAGAAATAACTCCGTAACAACCATGTCATAAAATGAATTCTCCATCCTCCCATAAAGGAGGGTGAATCTCTCTGCACCAGCAGTGCTGCTACATTCACCCCAAAGGTGGCAACTGCGGCCCTGGAGGATGTGTAAGAAAGCAAACCATGTCTGTTCAATGGCATTCTGCTATCCAAAGCTCTAACACGTTAACGACAGTATAAAAACTGCTTTCACACTGTTGTAAGACAAATAATACTTTCCCACCACATTTCAGCAATTGTCTACAACAGAGTTAACATTTCAGCATCTATACAGTTTCACAGTGGACAAGAAAGCTACCTGGAAATAACCATACTGCCTAATTTTGTATTAGCTGTCAGCTGATTTGCATGGAGAACCAACCAGCCAGCCAGAGAAGAGGGTCATCTAGTATGGTTCTTGGTAATCTGCTCAATTCTGCACACCCCCCTCCCCCCGCCCCCCCAAAAAAGAGCACTGGAACAGGCTGCCCAGAGAGGTTGTGGAGTCTCCTTCTCTGGAGACATTCAAAGCCCGCCCGGATGCATTCCTGTGTGATCTGATCTAGGTGTTCCTGCTCCGGCAGGGGGATTGGACTAGATGATCTTTTGACATCCCTTCCAATCCCTAACATTCTGTGATTTAAAAAAAAAAAAAAATGCCAAGTACCTTAAAGTTCACAGTTCAGGTATGCCTTCAGCCCCACAGCATGGTCTTTTTTGAAGAGAGGCTGGGCATGAGCTGCAGAAGAAAGCCACAACTCAAGCTGTGGGCAATGACAGGGAGGAACATCCAGGAAGGTGCCAGCAGCTCTGGCTTCCAGTGTCTTCTCAAAAATAACCTGCTGTCACACAACCACCAACGAAGCATCAACACTGGAAATGCTTTCCTGCTTTTAAAAATCAGAAAGGCTGAAACAATTTGAAGCTATACAAGTAAAAAAGGCTTCTTCTGTGCCGAGTACATCAGCAGGGGAAAAAAAAAAGGAAAAGAACACTGAAGAAAAATTAACTTTTCAGTTGAGGAAATGACTCAATGTTTTGTACAGTCAAGATAGTCTCCACCTGACATTTTTAAGGGTCAGAGCTGGGCAGCTGGAGGGGAAGGTGGGGTTTTATTTTACCACTGGATAGGTTTCTTCCAACACAGAGGACACAAGCTGAGTAAAACTCAGTGGCTGTAAACCTAGAGCAATTCCACAGGAGTTATGTTCCTCTGGATGTACACTGGAGATAGGGGTCTTACCCCAAACCAATCAGCCAATTACTTAGTTACTAAATGGGAGATTTCAGTGGATGTCAGTGGGATCATAAAGTCAGGTAGCAGAAAATTAATTTGCTTAGATACATATTCCTTTTTTGTACTGTGTCCTCTCAATTTCAAATGTTTAACCTAGACATAAAAAGAGGAGAAAAAAATGAAATTATTTGTTTAAATGGTTATATTAAGTTAGTCTTCAAATCACTTACATATTGATTTAGTTACAATATGAAACCACACTAAAGTCAACACCGATCTATTCAACAATCCTGCACTTGCCAACTACAGCCTTTTCTTCCCCATATTCTCCCTTGGATGAACATCCTTCCCTGTTTACTTTCATATTAAGTGATAATACTTCATGGAACCCAGTACAAACCTTGCGCAGGGCTCAGAGAACCCCTGTCTGTTCCACAGTACCAGTTATAAAAAATGCCACCCCAGAAAGTTATTAGAATAATAATATGAAGATCAGCATTTTTAAGTAGATGGTGGTTCATCATGGAGAGATTACTGGATTTCAAAATACTGCAAAATAAATTGCACCACTTCTCAACCTCCACCTCAACATTTCTGCAACAGCAACTGATAAAGAGAGCATAAATTTACAGGAAAAACTGCAATCTTCCCTGAAGCTTTTAGCACTCTGTAAAATTAGTTTTCTTCTTGTGCTCATCAATTATACCTACTTTATTGGTTTTGCTTAATTAACACTATCCAGAAGAAGCTTCAATGACATAACTGTCCTTGGCCACTGGTTACAAGACATACTTCATTTACTTTACTAGTTGACAAGGCAAAGCAAGAATGGGTTTCTAATTAAGAACCAGGATCTGAAGAGACTAGTGTGAATAAATGGAAACAGAACATGTTATCAAGGTCGCACCTACCAGTGCTGCAGAAGTAGAATGACACCGTGCTGATGCACACAAACAACCCAGCTGGGGTAACACAATGGTGAGAGCCCCATTAGC
This sequence comes from Syrrhaptes paradoxus, assembly GCA_013400615.1. NCBI lineage: Eukaryota > Metazoa > Chordata > Aves > Pterocliformes > Pteroclidae > Syrrhaptes > Syrrhaptes paradoxus. The sequence continues at coordinate 223,805 of VZTO01010419.1, read as the reverse complement.
CCCCTTTCCAGACTATTTTCTTTCCTTCTATTCCCCCTCCCTTCAATAAATCATACTTGGTATCAGCAGGGAAGCACAAAAATGTGAATGTTACCTCAAGTTAAAATGCTCTCTTGTTCCAAACCTGTTGCATATCTGAAGACAAAAAACCATGCATTTACTTCAGCTGGTATATTACTGGACAAACTGTTGGTACAGCCAGTGCTCTGAACCACATCCTTAGCCTGAAATGCTTTCTTTGCACACATGCCCTTTCAAACCTGACATTTTATGTGTTGATTTTAGCTGCTTTATAGTTACCTAAGTGCTGAGGAGAGGAAAAAAACAACATGCACATATAAAAGGTCTGTCGATAGTTCTCTCTTTTATATTTTAAAATTATACATCTTTGCAGCTCTCTGGGGTTTCTACCAGCTAAAGGACAGATTTTTCTGAATGGTTACTGCAGCTTCCAAAGCTGTGACTTAGCAACCACACTTTTACACTTAAAAGCTTGGCAAGGGGCTTGGTGCCAGATAAACTAATGATCCAACAGCTTCCTAATATGCAGCAGGATGCTTTAACGGAAGTATGCCCATTACATATGTAAGGTGAGATTAATTACTGCAAACCCTGATAAACTTTTTTGGTCTTGCAGTGCTGAGAGCATTCAGAATCTCCCAAACAACATAATGTTTGGATTGTGGAAAGTCTATTCTGGCATGTCATAATTTATTAAGAAACAACTTTTGCATTTCTCATTTCAATAAATTTATTTTCCAAATAATATTGCTGAGGCCTTTACTTGCTAAGTTTTTCTGTAATGAGGAGTTCTATTTATTAGTTTTCTAACAGATGAAGAAAGTCTCAACTTGAGTTCAGTGCACTTGAGAAGCTCAGTTAAATCTGAACCATTCCTTTAATGTAACAACCAAGTTATCTTGCATAAAGTTTTGAAAGAAATGAAAATTAGATCATGAGATATATTATTGGCTTTATGTCCAGAATGCTCTTAGGTTTATAAATCAAAAGGTTACCTATGCATATAGAAGCATTTCAGGTTATTTGTCGTTTGCATTTTTTTTGTGTTATTAGGTGTGGATACCTCCACATCTTCCACACTGAAGTCTAACGATATAGGTCATGCAAATTATTTTTTCTTGAAATATTGTTGCCATAGCCATTAAGGCAGATGACTTCACTCACTGGATACTGAACTGTTCAGGCTCACACCACAACTGATGAAAAAAACCCTTCCCCCTAAAGTGAACAAAGGTGGAGCCAAGCCTATTGCAAGCAGCCATATGCAAAGTCAAGCTTTTGTGGACTGTCATTATGAAGGCCCACTACTGTCCCTGGACTTCATCTTGCCTCTTTTCTTGTTCCACACATCAAAAATCCATCTGGGAGTGGATTTTTCTTTGTTCTTCAGCCAAGAGCATGTGTATGTATAAGACAGGTACTACGACACCTTAGTTTGAGGTACCAGCCCTGCAAAGCAGAAGGAAGTCAAACTGCAGAACTAGATGCCAAAGTTTCCTCTACCAAGCTGGATGCTTTAGCCAACTGCTTCAACATACAGATCTCACACATGAAAGGAGAGCCACCTGGAACTAACCAACAGGTGATATCTGGCAGAGAGGAATGCCTAGGGATCCTACCCATCACAGACTTTGCCTTGCTCTGGGTTGCCAGGGAACACCGGCATCTACTCACTGCTCAGTTCAGCTGATGAAGAAATTATCACCTCTGCAATAACTCCTTCAAATTACCAGGCAGGGTTCATTCCTCCTTTCGAAAACATGCCCGGAGGAGAATACCTAGTGATTTGAAGAAAAACTGACTTGAGCTTCTGTCTCCTAGGTGACTGCTTTGATCCCTGTGGAAGAGATTAAGTTGAGCAACAGCACTTTCCACTGCATAGAAGTATTGTAACCGAAATTCTGCTCTTTTGATGTCAATGTAAGTTTTGCCCTCGTCTTTAGACTTTAACCTCTAATACAATGCTTTCTTTGAGGGGGAAAAAAGTATGTCAGAGAAGTTGGTGGTCAGGACTGGCATTCATCAGGACACCACTTGAAACACAGAGAAAAATATTATGCTTGAAAGCTAAAGACTGCTTCTGTAATTTATGCAGTGACTATTTCCTATAAAAGAAGAAAGAGGCCTTGGAGTCAGTCCAGCATTCACAACTTCCACATTTCCAGTTGAGTACCAAAATGACTGTGCTCAGTTTGTCCCCATAAACCATGAATTCTTACTTGTCCTCATCTCTAATTAGCTCCCAACTGGCTGGATAGAAAGTGTCTGCAGCACTGAGCTGTTAGAAAGGGGTTAAACAAAACATGAGTAAAAGCAAAACAAAATTAAACCAAAACACCCTATGTTTATTGAAGAGAGACTTGAAACTAAAAACATTGACCATGCTGCAAGGAATGCTGAGTATTTCTCTGAAAGAGTATTTTCCTTGCATTGCCAGTATTACATGAGCAAAATGCTGATAAAGGAAGCACTAAAGAGGACCCCAACAATAGACTCTGTTCTCTTGGAGACAACAGCTGCAAAACACCTTAGGATATTTACATGCTTCTTGATACTGAAAGTAAATGAGATCAATCACAACACAGACCTGCTAATCTGATGACAGGACAGCTGTAATTGCCTCTGTTGCTACATTCTATGTTGACTCACCACAACTAACAGTTTGACTTTTTTTTATCTCCGCAGGGGAAGGGTTATTAGAATTTGTCCCTGCCAGTGAGGAGTTACCACACCTACAAAGAAAGGAACAGGATTAAAAGAAAATTGAAGAGTCAGTTTTTGATTATATGTATTATTTGTATGTACTAATCTCAAAGAGTGATTATTTACTCTGGGAAGAGTGTTCAGACAGTTTTAATACAACTAAACTCAGGAAAAAATTATGCCTCTTGCCAGCCTTTGGTGAAGTTTAAATGTATCACATACATCAGTTTGTCAGGAATACTGGAGTTAAGAGCCCTGAAAAAAGTAAAAGAGGTCAGCACAAGCTGTTAGATACACAGTACTCGAGAAAAACAGACCACTAATCTGTCCAAAATTAATAGAAGATAATTATGTCATTATTTTGGAAACTCTGAGCATCAGTTTCTCTGTTTATCATTTGTACATCACCTGTGTGTCTCCTACTACCACCTCAATCCCCAAACACTGATCAGCCACACTGAGTTCAAGAGCTGGAACATCACATAGTGAAATCTGAACTGATGCCAACATGTACTTCATCACACATCTTAAAAGGCCCCTTGTCTTGTTCCTCTCACCAAACAGAAAGCCTATTTACCTAAGTTCTGCAAAGGCTTGTTCGCATTGCTTTTTTGGACAGAAGTTCTCAGGCACATCCCAAGTCAATCACCGAATTGGAAGGTGATGAAATCCTAGCAACTCCAAGAGAAAACAATAATGGCCAGCTGTCAAAGCAGCATAAATGGATTAAATTAAGTTACTTTTGACATTTTTAGGGAAAAAATGCAATACTAAACATTTAACAGTAGCCCAAAATGAAGGTGTCCTTGTTTTATAACAATTTTAGCAACTTTACATGTCACTAATCCACATTAGAAATCTGACCTTTGAGTCTCTTTAATTTTAGGAAAGAAAACAAATTCTGCAATTTTCCTAACTTCATCTCACATTTATTATTATTATTTCAGACTATTCATAGGCACATTTTAGATGTCATCTTTGTATCTGCCCATTCTTACAGATTTTGACTCTGCTGCTGAAGAAAAGCATGAGCTTTCTGAGTTTTTCTTAAAGTCATCTGAGGAGGGGAAGTAACATAATTATGAAAAGTATGAACTAGTTCAACTTTATTCTGTTTAGTCTTCTAAAAAAGAGTTCTGCATATGAAAATGAATTAGGGTCACTGCTTCTGGGACAACTAAAAAACCTAAAACCAAAGCAAGGAATCCTACTTGACTTTGACAAATACTTTATGAACAGATGGGGTGCATGAGGCATGAAGCAAGGTCTGCAGGGAAGCAGACTCTGGTGGTTTCTGAGAGGCCATGGTCCACTGATGCTTCCTTCAGAATATCAAATGCAAAAAAACATTAGGGGTATCCTAAAATGCCAGTCTCTTGAAAAAAAAAGGAGCAATTGCCTCTTTCACAGTGAAAACAAGTTAACAAAACAAAGTTCCTCTGTTCAGAGGGGAGTAAATGGATGAGGCAGCAAGGTGGAAATCACTAACTTACACGTCCAGCCTTGATCAGAACCGTCCTCCTCACTGAGCAGGTTTACAAGCCTACAGGGATAGACTGGCACAGGTTTGAACTCCGGTACAGATAACCGGTACAGATAACCGTCTGTGAAACCTGTTTTACATTTCCCTGAGGCAGGAAGTCACTCAGTCTCTTGCCAATAACTACTGTTCTGCTGCATGGGGCTTTTTTTTTTTTTTCTGTATGTCTTTTTGCCTAAATGAATGTGCATCCACTGTCTTTGGCTCATTTAATCCTCCCAGAAATTGCTCCACTTTATTTTGGACCCTGAATACAAGTTCTCTGAACTTATTTGAGGCTAGAACACTAGACAGCATTTTTTCTTAACTTGCTGAAGCAGAAATAAAACTTCACTTTTGTTATCATAAACTACCTCAACTAGGTGTTTGTTGGAATGCAGTTCTGCTTTCCTGTTAATTATTGCTATGGTTTCTTGCCAGCCATAATTTTGAGAAGTTAAATACTAGCTTCCAGATGAGCAGCAATGCTAAAGACAACAGAACATCATTCAAAATAAAACAGAAGGCAGCATAGAAGGAAAGTAAACATTTTCCTGCTGGGACAGTTGCCTACAAGTCCTGGCAAAGCAACTCCCTATGAAGACAAGGGACAGTTTTGTCAAAAAAGGAGTTTGTCAGTATCTCAAAACCAGCACACTTTTCATCATGTCAGTGCTCACTTGGTTGAGAACAGCAGTGATATCCTGCATTACTCATAGGCCTCTGAGAATGGAATGGGATCTGCAACCAGGAGGAGGTGTCTGGGACAGAGCTGGGAGTAGAGGATAAAGGAAGACTGAAAACTTGGTGATATAAAATCACAGAATAATTCAGGTTGGAAGTGACTGCCAGAGGTCATCTACTCCAACCTTCTGCTCAAAGCAGCATCAATAATTAATTCAGACAACACTAGTCAGGGATTTGTCCAGTCAGCTTTTTACTATCTCCAAGGTTGGAGAGTCCACAACCTCTCTGGGCAACTTGTGCCAGGGCTTGTCTGTCCTCACAAAGAAAAAGCTTTTCCTTACCTCAAGTCTAAATCTGCCCTGTTCTAGTTCATGACCATAGTCTCGTGTTCTTCTGCTGTGCAACTCTGTAAAGCCTGGCTCCATCTTCTCAGTAACACCATATAGGTATAGGAAGGCTGCTCAAAGTCTTCTCCAAGCTGAAAAAGCCCCAGTCCCTCAGTCTCTCCTCACAGGGCAAGTGTTCCTTCCTCCACCAACACGGTGGTCTCAACATCCTTCTGTTAAGGCAGGAGCAACACTGGACACAGTCTTCCAGACAAGGTCTAACAAGTGCACCTTCCTTGATGAGTAATGTTTAGCTTGTTGCAGGCAATGCACAAAGCAGGATAAGATGGTCACCATTACCTAGAGTTTTCAAATTGAGCAGCTCACCCCGACAGGTGTGCAAAAGATGTGGAACTATCAGCTGCTCCAGCTGGACTCTGTATTCTAAGACCCTCCATCTTTTGGAAACTGGGTACAGTGACTAGACTTCCAGTTTGGCTGTGAGACACGTAGAGCAGAGCATGTGGTCCCCCAAAACAGGCATCAAAAATCGGCTTTTTTATTCTGAATGGGGCTGGCACTGAGTCTGGTTTCCAGATGGTTTTCTGTTGTGTGTTTCTGTTGCTTAGAGGAACACAGCAAAATCAGAAGGGAAAGCCCTTCCCCACAGAGAAATCAGGAAAACAGAAGTGAAAACGCAAAGAATTAGGCAATAATTAGTAAGTGAAGTCACTTCCCATGTCACAAGTTTTCTCAAGTAAGGAACCAGCTGTGGAAGCTCTCACTTTTAGGCCAAACAACTCAGTGTTTGACTCTCCTGTCTCTAGTAGCTTTGGCTGGCATTTTCCAGTCTTATTTATACAGTCAGATGCAAAGCAGCCAATTAACATGCTTGTTATTTCTTTATTAACAAACATGTTCTTTGAAAGGACAGATGCTCTTGTTTACCATTCCCTCAGATTTCAATCAGCCTCAATATTGGTGTTTGAGCTCTATGCTATACAAGGTCTGACTTCTTTTGCTCTTTATCTGCTTTTGATATTTAATTTTTCAAATTGCTTGATGCCTGTATTGGGGTCTGGTTTTTTTTCCGTATTTGAAAATGTTCCTTACAGATCATTGATCTCAAATACTTTCATGAATATAATTAAAAGTCAATGGGAAAATTCAGTTTCAGAATTTGACCCCTGCAGTAACTCTGGCTTCTAAAAGACTCTCAGCATAGCTGAAGGGCACATACTTAATACAGTGGAGACATGACAAAGTTGACTTAAAGGAGTGCTCACTACACTCAGCGTTAACTATTTGACTATGTTCCATTTATTTATTGTATTAGAGTCCACTTATTACCTAGCAAAAGACAACACAAATACAATAGGGGATATTGTCAAACCAATAAACTGAAGTGCGGCATACAAGCAAATACCACTTTTAACTCCAAGTTGTAGCACTATACACCATTGCACTGAAGAGCTCCAGAGCACAGGAGCACTCAATCTAATGTTTAGTTTTTGTAGCTGCATGCTTAAAAACACATAACTTAAGCACTCCACACAACTGGGCCCATAATCACATATTTTATCTTATTTTTTAATTTAATCTTACAAAATAGCAGTTGCAGGCTTAAGAGAGACCACCAGGATGCATCAGGTCCAAATGTTCAACTTTCTAGTCTTAACTCTGAAGAATACTGAGTATCATTGACTTCTACAGATATTGAGAAAAGCTGAAGTTATTTAGCAACTTAAAAGCCCTATTAGAACTTCAGGAATGTGCAAGACTTCATCAGAAAGGTTTCTTTCATCATTCTAGACCAGAGAAATTGTCTTTTCTAATAGGAGACCTTTCCCTGACATCCGATCACCTGTAACAGTCTGACAGACTGACACACATCCCTGTCGGTCTGTTGTGCTGCTGTAGCCAAGGGCCCAGCCCTCTCAGGAGGCTAAAAGAGTGAAGATGCAGCAAGTCTTGGAAAACAGAACTCCCTTGGCTGCTCGTGCCATCCTGCCTAAGGGCACTGATAGGAGCCTGAGCCTGGAGCTCCTTGCTGCTGCTGAGAAGCAGTATCTGGGATAGAGGAATCAGGGCAGGAAGACACGTTACCCTCTTCTAACTCTGCTGCTCCTTCAGCCTTTGCCTCCTGACCTTGAACCCACATCAGTTTCCTCACTCCTTACCAACTTCTCTATTTTCATCTTACTGATGCACAATTCAAGCTAATAAGCTTTGCGAGCTTATTACTTTTCACACCAACTACAACTTCCTTGGCTTGAAGCAGAAACCTAGGAATATACAGGCTCTGGTAGCCAACAGGTCAAACTACCTTTGTACGGACATAAGCAGCGTATGGGCAGAGGGGCCAATGAACCTGTGCCCCTAACCCTTCACAAGTTAATGAACAAGTATAACATTACCACTGACTGCACTGTAAAAAGGCAAATGTGTGGCTGCAGCACACACGTTTACAAAGGGTGAGCAAGCAGCATTTTGAAGGGTATTTTAATTTTAATCATTAGTCAGATATGCAGAAGGCAGAGAAGGTGTTTTGGGCTTGCCACTGTCCACAGTACAACCACACAGATGCTTAGTTTGACAGTAGAACACCTGGTTTTTTACATGCTCCAGCATGAGGTGGACACAAGTGGAGCCACATGGACACTGGCAAAGCATCTGCTATCCTGAGACACAGAAAGAGACACAGACTCAAAGGTGCTGGAGAGGGATGGTGGTCGAAAGGACCTAGTCCTTCCTTTTACACTGTAGGGCCAATCCTGCCTGTTTGTCACACAGAAAGGGAGAGGAGAGAGAAATCTCCAAACATCGGTATGCAATATTCCATGGCTTGCAGTCACAAATCGGCAAATCCCCACAGATAGGATTTGCGTCTGAGTCTGAGTGAGGCTACAGCTTATTTCCGTGCAGGTTATCATACTACGCTCAGGATTTTGTAAGTGCAATTATAGTCTCTGACATCCTATCTAAAAAGAGTGGTCACCATAGTAACGCCTGAATCACAGCACTGCACACCTGATACCAATCAATCTTGAAAACGTCTTTTTAAAGAAGCAGACTCATGGAAAACTGCAGACTGAGGTTACTTGTTGAGACTAAGAAGATGCTCTCTTGTAACAAAAATGGAAATTTTACTTTATAATCTTCTCATTTGACTCTCCCTCCATACAATCCCATTCTCTATCAGCTTACTGAAGTGGTAGAAAACAAAAAAGGGCAACCGTTCTGTGGTGAAAAGGGTGACAAACAATGAAGTACAGCTGGCATGTAAATGATATGTTGCATTTTCCCCCATATCACTAAATGTGACTTCTGAGAATACAGTCATGCTCTGACTGCTGAAACAAAAACTAAACATGCCCATCATAGTGCCTCTCCACCATCCCAGGACACTAATTTCCCCTCAAATGTTAAAAAACAGAAAATTAATCAGCTTATTTCTCCCTTTTTTCTTTCCCAGTCTGTAGTTTCATTTTGTTGATTAGAACTGTGTTCCTCTGTGTGAGCAGAAGAAGAAGAGCACGTTTAAGGAAATTATATTTGCATTTAGCTTAGCACCGTGGCTTTCCAAAGTGCATTCTGCCACTGGCCCTTCAGACACATCTGGCAGCCAAACAGCTGATGAAGTTGCTGATGCCTCTGGGGGTTTTGGTGGGTTTGGTTTTCGCTTGTTTTTTCACAGCTCAGCTTCACCCTAGCAGCCTTTGGGCTATCTGTGCTGTGCCTGCTCCTCTACCTGTTTCAACAGGCTGCTGCCTCTCAACATCCTAGCAAGGACACTACTAAGGGTTGTTGAAAATAATTCCAGCAAATAACCCATGCACAAAGCTCAACCAGCCTCAGCAGTATTTACAAGATAGTCTTGATATTTCCTATTTGATTCTATCCCAAATTATTGCTACTTTAATTATTTGAAAGTCTACCGCTTCTCAATTTTCCTTTGAAAAAGACTGTTTCTGTTCAGATGGCTTCCATCTTTGTCATCTTCCATTCCATCTATATTTTATTCTTCAAATAAGTCACAGCTATAATCATTTATTCTGACAGTGCCTCTCCTTTATTTGATGTGATTTCAGAACAGGAAAGCCACTGAATTTGCAAATGCCATTGACTGACAAAAACTGGATATCCAACTGCCATGACGCTTCTAACAAATTTGCTTAGAAATTCTTTTAGCATCCTGGAAATGAGTGTAAAAACAACAGGAGTAGACACTGTATGAGTCTAAGGAGGTCATAAGACATCCTTTACTAAGCTTGCTGAAGTCACTAGAACCTGCTCACCCCTCTCTTGCCATTCCTTCACTGCTGACCCACCAGAACAGATTACGTGCACGTGCACTGCTACCACAGGCTGTACTGTCTGTAATGCTTTAGAGGTCAGCGCTAGTGATCATGGAGTCCTATTAAACATAAGGAAGTTGGGCTTTAAATCTACTTTCAGAGAGTGTGGAAGTTAAATTTATTGAGCTGCGCTTCTGATGTGTGTCTCAATAAATGGCATTATTGTTTGACAGGGCAATATAGCCCAACAACAGAAATGTAATGTTCCAAAATCAAAATTAAGACACCACAAACCCTCTATATTTGGTAATCTATTTTCCTTTTGCACTAGTGTTAAATAGTAGTGAAATAAAATCAGCATGATAAAAATTAATTCTGTAAACAGCAAACAGAATCAGAACAGCAGAACTAGCACGCAAAACAAGTCAGAAAGTCAGCCTTCTGAGTTACCCTTTTAGATTCAGACTTCCATCCCTGGCACCTATGGTAAAGATCTTTTTGCCCTGGTCCAGTTTTAGTTTCTGAGTCTCCATACTATCACCTACAAGCATTTGACAGCTTCCCCCCCCCCGCCCCCGTTCCCCATCCCCCCCACACACACACACTTTCTGTGTCTCGCAGGACTCAGAAAAAAGCGAAGATAAAGCCTGAATTCTCTAACAGGGTTTGTCTTCATACTGTGATTGATGAGGCTGATGCTGTACTGAATTTAAATTGAAAACGTCAAAACCAACAACATCCCTCTGAAGCGGTGAGGAAGAAGTTCACCGACTCAGCCCATTGCTGTAGGTAGCACAGCCTGAATAGGGTCAAAAACATTTGAAGACAGAGACATGTTTCCTAACAGAGATTTATGGTGTTATTTACCTGGAATTTAGACTGGCTTCTAGATGTAAAATGTAAGGGAATTGCTACCCCCTGCAGCTCTGCCCTCCCCTTCTCCAGCTGCATCAGTGAAGGATTTCAGCCACAGATCCCCAGCGAGAGCCACCTCCCCCAGTGACAGGAGAGGGGCAAGTCACAGGAGAGGACGCTCCCTGCCAGCCTGCCTGCAGAGCTCCCTTGTTCCACCCAGACTCCAGCTCAGAGGATGGGTGCACCTTACCATCCATCACCCATGTTTCACAGGAACATGTGAACATGCGCATTTTCCAGAAACCTCTATCTAGCCAGCTGGTGAAATAAGGGGGATGTCCAACCTACCCTGGGGCAGGGGCATCCCTTCTTATACGGCCTGAGTCCTTCTTCAGCTCTTCAGCACACAGAGTTTAGGAGTCCACTTCCCCATCCCATCTTCACTTCTGTCTTTGTTTAAATAATTTGACCTATTCGGAGTAAAATGAAACTTCTGGGGGATTTGAATCTGATCTTTACTGAGAGATGTTAAATGACAAATACTTCTGAGCATGGCCTTAAGTACACATATGTCCAATTTACGCATCATAGAAAGCCATGACAAATATCAGTGCACTCTCCAGACGCTCACCTGCTACAGTTTTCCCAATACAGCCATGCCCTTCACAATCATTCTCAAACTAAAAATGGAAAAGGCAACTGGCATGTCAACAGAGAAGAATGAAATGGCATCTTATAGCTACTCTTGATTCATGTTCTGCTTCCAGTGAAGGCATAACCACTCCTAACGCCTGCTTGTTTTGGAATGAGGGGTGAAGGCACCTCCAAACACTTATCACCCCAGTCCATCTGCTCCTTGTCCATACCATGGACTGGAGAAAGGTAACCCAAAGGACACACCTCTGTCTCATCACACACAGAAAGAGGTAGCCTATAGACACTACTAAGGAAGTGCTTTTTATACATGGAGGCCCTCACAATTAGGTTCTTGATGTACTTACCAGTTGCCTCATCCTACCTTCAGGTGAATTTGCATCTTTGTTAGGAGTAGCCTCCAAAGTGATGACCTCTACTGAAAGGTATTTTATGAAAACTACTGATATCCACAGGCTTATTGGCCAAGTGCAGCTCTACTGCAGGGGAGGGATGAGAACTTCAGCCTACGGACAAACCATTCTCCTTAGTATTCCTGTCTATTCCCATGACTGCAGTTACAGCATCGCTTTGGTCATAAGAGGCCAGCTTGCTCTTTCTTCTGAAATACATAAATATGGCACCAGTTTAGACTGTGCAGTGCTTTTATCATTAATGTGTATGCAGAGCAGCTTTAGAGATTCCCCTCTCCTTTTTGTGAGAGGTTTATACATCATCTCTGCAATGAAAAAATCCTTTATTACATTTCCTCCTTGATACGGCATAATTATATTGACCTAGGTAACTATTCCCCACTCCAGTGTGATGCCTACACAGTCTTCGGAGGCTTTGAAGAAAAAAAAGGTATCTATATTAAAGAAATAAAGATGTGAAGTTAACATGGGTTGAATACTTGATACGACTTATGCTGAAGTCAGGGGGAGCATTTCCAGGATCTTAGATGCAGGACAGGGCTCGAAGAGGGGAATTTTGTATAGGCTTGGACTAGCAGTGAGAAATTCTGCTTTCTCTGAAGCATTTTTGAACCCTGAGAGGATGCACAATGAGTTAATCCTCCAGAAAGCCTATGCTGAACATGAAAGATATTGGCCGGAATGATTTCCACATTGTAAACTCATATTTGAGGAGTTTATCTTTCAGAATTGGATGGAGCTTATCAGTTTACACATTTTTACCATTCCCAGACACAGAGATATATGGGCACTATATATGAACAGATAAAGGGGGTTAATTTAATTTCTGATCCCATGTTGTAAACTATTAACCCACACAAGTAGTGTCATGAGCATTATCTGCAGTAAAATATGATTAAAAATGACAGTTCATGAGTTCTTTTATCAGGTTTAAAAAAATCTCTATAGCTCATCAGTAGGTTAATCTTGTGCTTAAGCCACATCTATTTAGACTTGTAGCTCTTTCCTCTACCAGTAACTTGTATAAGCAAGGGAACCCTACCACTTTCAAAAGAAATTTCACAGGTGCAGAGAGAAAAAAACCTTTTCCATATGCAGGGTTATTACTACTTACTGATAAGTATTTCAAACTCAGAATGTGTTCTAAACATTCAGGAATGAGCATCCCAAAGAAGCTTGTTTTTAGCAACAGAAAAACAATTTTTCAAACCCAAGTCTGTCTATATTAATGAGGCCTAATTATCTCTCCCTTAACAATCCTGGCTGTAAGTACGTTAGTGAATTTCTTACTGATTTGCAGAATCACTGAATATCTGTGCTTCTCATGTGGGGGGGGCTCTAAGAACTTAGGTTGAATAACAGTGTAAAAATCATCTACTGTAATGAGGCTTTAGTTTTAATTACACCAGTATATATGTTTTTGTTAAAATATGTTTTATTCGGATCTTCAAATACAACATTACGGAACTGTGCCTTCATTCTCAACAGGATCTTAAAAATTACCAGGATTGTTCGGTTTCTTCCAGAGCTGTGACTAGTTCCTATTTCATTCTCTTCTGGGACACCTCAATGTACACCTGCTGAAAGCAAAAGAGCAGGCAGATGATCTGAAGGGTATTCACTGCACATAACACTCTTTCTCACCTCAGCCTTCCTTTGTGTGCTGAAAGGCACATGAGCAATACTTCTGCCTTCAAAACTCCTCATCCTGCAAAGCACTGGGAACATTCCTACATTCCTGAAGTGGACATGAAAGCAATGGCTACAGCTGGGGTCGGGACAATGAGATAACTACATCAGCTGGCAGAGGGTGATGTGTAGTTAACATCCAAAAGAAAGATTAATTACGGCAGCAGTGAGGGTTGGCCTTGAGAAGACTGGGGCTATCGTTCTGGATGTCCTGTCCTTTGGCCAAGATCTCTATCAAAAAACAACACTGAAAATTTCCACACCTCCACAGATCTATGGTTTGCTTTCCACTACACACGATGTTAGCATTTCAAATGTCTACAGAATCAATAAACAACAAATCTAGATTGTTTCCAAGACAGAACTTACTTGATGTCATGCAGGTTGCTTTAGGGAGCAATTTCTGAATGTCTCTGGCAAACCTATCCAGGATCTGAAAACTGTATTCAATATAAAGAGATGACTGAGAGGTCCAGTATGTAATTAATAATGTTGAGAAGGTCATAAAAAAATTGACGGAAGCAAAATCTATCAACAGCTATTAAACACAAAGATACTACACCTGGCTCAAGTAACCTGTGAGCTGCTGAGCACTGGACACATGCAGAATATACAGGGGGAAGTACTTTCAAGTGTTCACAGTGTTTTTTCCCAGGCACTTATTTTTCACTTCTCTCAGCGGCAAGACACTATGCACAAGACAGACATTCAGTTTGAACTAGTTCAACTGTTCTTATCCTCTGGAGAAAAATATACAAATAAAAATAGAAACCCCAAGAATTAAATCCCCATTATGTCAGTTCAAAGCAAATGGAAAACTTCCCTCTCCTTCCATACCAAAGAGCAGTCCAAGTCATTTAGTCAACACTGATTTAGAAAAAACATTCCTTTCTGGACACCTGAGCAGTGGAACAGCACAGCACACTGAGTTTTCTAGTCTGGTGTTTGCTGCTCGGTGCTATGGCAAGGCAGAACATCAAACTTCTAATGAAGAGAAGACCACAAAAAACATTTTCAGTTTTGACTTCCACCCTCAGAAGCTGGTGTGGGAGACCACCTTCAACTAACCCCACAGCAATCCCCTGCAGAGGGGAAGGACTAGTTCCTTCCATGGCAAGAAGTCAAATGTGTCTGCTGATTTTGGAGAGGTAGAAAGCAGAATCTGAAAGTGGAAAATTAAGATGTTATAGCTTTCTGATGAAAATGGGAAAGGATCCTATTAACTGTTCATTCAGTTTAGGGGTTTTTTTTATTTCAAAGAAGCATTAGAGAATGAAAAAGTGCTCTAAAGACTGAAAAAGCTCAATCAGGACAGAACCTAAGATTATGGATTTTGTCTACCTATTAAAACTGTGTGACCCCTCCACTTCTGCTGAACTCTGCTCGAATGGTAAAATGGGAAGTTTCATAGGGCAGAGATGAACACTCAGGTTTCTCCATATTGACTGCCTCTGAAGCCCGGCAACTCTCCGCTGGTGGCTGCAGAGGCAGCCCTGCAGTGCTGCAGGTTGCCCTTCTGAAAGGGCAGCACCAGGAGCAATCAAATCCTGAAGCAGTGCTCTTTAAAGCAAGGTGATGCTGAGGAAATTTAAAAGTCAGATGCCCCAAAGAAACACCACCTGCTCTCCTGGCTGCAGAGACATCCCTGACATTGGGCAGTTAGCACATGACAATTTATGTGTCGTATCTGCTATAAATAAACCTGTCAGCATAGATGTGAGAGCTGAAGTCAGCAGTTCCAAAACTAAATCCCTCTTTTAAAACTTACGATTAGAAAGAGAATGGTGTCAGAAGCCCAGACCCACTCTAGCAGCAGCTCGCCAACATTCAGCTGAAGCAATCTGCTGGCGCACCAGGGCTTCCCAGAGATTGAATGGCATTTGGAGGCGAGAGGAAGGTGGTCCCAGGGAAAGGCCATAAAGCACATCTGATCCCTGAAGAAGTGAGGAGGGACAGAAGAAGCAGAAAAGGTTTTCTTCAGTCTTTGTTCTTGCACTGTGCTGGCCAGACACAACTGCAGCCCAAGGGGCTCCCTGAGGGTTAGGACCGCACCTCTTAGCTCTACTGGGAACAAAAGCAACAGCAAAGAACAGGAGAGGGAAAGCAGGAACCACTAAGCCCCATCCATAACGTCTACATACTCCATTATAGCTTCATCCATCAAATAGGATTTTTACAAGTGCTTTGCAATGTTTCCTGCAAGACTCCTTGGTGCTATCAGTAGGGCAACGCAATTTTACACGTCATGGAAACACAGTATTTGTATTTTCATGTAGCAGACAACAAAAACACAATGCATAACTGATATCAGTGGCAGAGGGATAAGTCTTAAGCCTTGATGACAGCCCTGAAGAAAAGCAAATGTGTTTGAAAACTACTGTGTCCAGAATCACTGCTGAATCCACCATTCATTTTCCCCTCCCCAATTTCACATCACTTTTTCATCGCATTTTCTCCTCTCTTCCCCCAGCCCAAACTCTTCTACACAAGAAGCTATTGTGCTTGTTAGCACAAGGGTCTCGTCTCCGTCAGGCAGCCTCCCTAATCGCATTTGCTAACATTTCTTTTAACCTCACAGGCTGTGACCGACAGCATGTTATTCCACATCTGGTATCACTGAGATCAAACCCGAAATAAAACAACGGAAGGAAGCCTTGGCATACTGTGTATCCAAGGATATCACATTGATGATAACTGAAGGTCACCTCCAGATTCAGTCTGCTGAGAAACCAAACCTCGGGAAATCTAGTGGTGTTCTTGCTCTTCTCTCTGCTATGTATACCACCTAAAATGACAGAAGACTACTTATGCAACTTTTAGCAGCCTGTAAACTAATATAAATCCGATGTTAATTCACCAGCTATTATTCCTGGTTCATCTCTCTAGTGTGCACAGCAACAGCAGTGTGAGCTTTAGGAAAGAATACATTTGTACTTATGCTTATGTATAGTCCACTTTGTTCTTAATAGGGCATTTATAGCATATATGAACTGGAAAGACATTCCTCTGTTCATTGCAGGAATTAAAACTTCCCATCAGACCCTTTATACATATTCAGGAAAAGGATGAATGCACTGGCTTATTCTGACCACAGTTTGCATGTTGGTACTTTACACAAGGATATGTTCAGGCCACACATCAATCAACCATGCAGCTTTACAGTGACAAGCAGGCAGACCTGCAGATTTCATGCAGTCGCCCTTGGGATGGAGAACGTCACCAAAGAACAGACAGAGCCAGTGTACCACTCTGCTGCAGAGATCCACCTGAGAAGCTAATGTAGCCGGGCACAATTAGTAACAGATATTCTGAATTATGTCAGAAGCCAAATTTGCCCTCACTGACTCTCACATTCAACAAGGCAGACAGACACCAATACAAGACTCTTCCTGGTGGTTCCTTCCTTAGGCCTTGATGAGCTCTGGGTCTAAGATGCCTAAAAGTACCTCTTGCAGCAGGAAACTCTTCCTGAAAGAGCTGCTGAAAAGTTCTCCTAAAGATGCTCTGCATCCAAAGAAATACCTAAAAACCCAACAGACGTAGTGCTGCATGGGATAGGATACGTCTCACAGAAATGAAGGAGCACATGGCACAGTCCCCAAGATTTTTATGTATTCAGCCAAGTTCCTTTTAGGGTTTTATCCAACATCAAAAAAAATACTCATGCATAGCAATTCAAGCATGCCCATTCCCACTAAAGGATGCCCAAGCTCTACAGCCAACTTCTCATACAATGCACTCAGTTTTCTCTCACTATTTGTCCTCATTATTTTTTTGCTTTTCCAAAGAATCCTCAGAGCAGCATGAAGGAGAGGAGACAGCAGGTATTTAGCAGTAGTATCGCCCATCTGTTAAAAGCACAAAAGGTACCCTGCAACGAATACCATTGCGAGGGGTTGGTGCCTAATGCTCAGGATCTTCCTGCCACAGGTTCTTCTTGGGATGCATCCATCAGCCAGTCCTACACTGTTCTCTCAGTTTTTGTGAGGAGTTTCATGAGCTAATAGTTGATTCTTCAGAGATGTGTGTTTCAAACACATCTGGGAGCTCAATATATATAAGAAAATTATATCTGTATTAAGAAAAAGGCAGCAACATCTACAAATAAACTACTCTCCTGGAAGTATGATCTTTCAACTACAAAATCATGGACAACATAACTTAGTCAAAGGAGAATGAGCTGCAAGTTCACACTAAGTCCTTTACCAGTGCAACTATAAAAAGAAAAATCAAAGTCATGATATACCAATAGCCCTTCTGAGATTTCATGCAGCAAGAAAATACGATGAACCCACATATCCAGGAAAGTTGTAGAGTATGGTTTCAGGTAGCTTACTAAGTGACCTGAAATAGTTCAATAGAACTGGGGTAGGTCAGTGGCTGTAGAGAAAAACAAATCTTGGTCCCTTCCAACCCAAACCATTCTATGATTCTATGGTAAATAAGTGAAACAACAATGCCGCATTGGTGTGATGGCAGAACACTTGCATGGTGCAGCATGTTTTACGTACATGCCAATAAATGGTTCTGAGATTATAAACCTTTTCACAAACAATTCACTTCTATTACCACCCACTTGGCACAACTTAATCTGGAGTACGTCGTTCATTTGCCTCATTAGAAGAACATAAACTCCTCAGTCTTTCAAGAAACTTCCCTAGTGACGTGGTTGTCCGTTACGCATTTTGACGGTTTCATCTCACAACTCAGAAGGTAAAATTTTCCCTTTTTATTGTCAGGAGTGTTACAGATGAGAGAGGATCTGCAATGTCTTGGTAAGCATGCCCATGCTGTAGTGTCCTGCTTCACAGGCACTGCCAATGTCACAAATGCTCCTTCTTGAGACTGCAAACAGTACTGCTGACCTCTGCACTTTCCTTCTCCAGCACTAAAAAAAAGAGGGGAAGAAAACCTGTTTTGAGGCAAACAGGCAAATGTGAAAGATCTGGGTGAAGGATCTCCAGCGGTTGCAGAGCCACTGAGGAAATCCGTGAGAAAACCCACCCTTACCTCACAGATCCCCAGCTGAAGGATGGCCTCCAGCCACAGGGGATCACTGCCAGTGCAAGATGGCCCATAAGCAACTGGGAGGAGCCTCATCACCAAACCATGGTATAGAGGGATCTGTAGGGTGCCATAATCTAGACCCTGGCAGAGATCAGCTCTGACAGCCAGATATGGATCATCAGCAGGCTGGAGAAAAGGCTGAAGAACAGTGCAGTGACTGGGGCCACAAATGGCCACAAAACCACCAAACTGAGGAGGCTGGAGCCAACAGTGTGAACGCTCAGTAGATGTGATATGACAAGCAGCAGACAAATAGCTGCAGACCTTTCTCCCCTTCCCCACGTCCCATGCTCTTGGATGCAGAGAAGGAGGTACTTGCTGCACTGCTGGGAGCTACTGCTACGCCGCACATCAACATCTGGGATTTGTTGACGCTTATTCTGGATTAATTGGATAGCTGCCCTCACTACTCAATCCCAGAGAAACAAACACAAATAAAAAATCAGAAATAAAAAATCAGAAGTTTTTTTGCTGATTCAAAGCAAGGATTATTAACAAATCTGTGCCACCCAGATCCATTAAAACAGGAAGTTAGCAGACAGGAACAGGGCAGATGCATCTGATAACTAAAATGACCTTTCCTAGAGATTTACATGTTTGATTACCAGCATCTTCTCTGGTTATACAGATTCACTGGTCCACTGTAACATCAGAGTTCTTCCTGAACTGTGGAGATGAGAATAAGGTAGTTTTTACCACCAAAACAGGAGACGCCTCACACAGTGCAATTCAGTACTGCATATACAGTGCAAAATAGCGCAGGACCACCAGTACAATTTTATTTTTCTGAACAGTGAAGATACTTTAATAAACCCTATGAAACCCAAGCATCAGTACCAGTCCCAGCAACAAACTGCTGAATACAGAGCAGTATTCCCGTAGGAAATTTATGACCACAGGAAATGGTTGCTATATGGATGCTATAAAAATACCAAGGCTGCTATTTTTATAGCATCCATTCATTTTTTTAATGGAGGAGGGGGAGATCCAAGATTTCAAAGGCTTTTTGAAGTGTCCTCTACCTTGAAGAAGGAAAGTATCCTGCATTGTGACACCTGCCACAGCTCCCAAAGCATGAGATGATAGCTGGGTACAACTGCTATCTCCAAGGCAATCATTTAGTCAGTCATCGTTCCCCTCAACAGACTGGGAAAGCATTTGCAAGGTCTCATTAGATGCATAGTGCCCATTTTGGTTATAAAACCAAACCACCCTGACCTTTTATCTCACTCCTCCACTGAGTATAATCGATGCCTGCTGTCAAAGGCCACAGTGCCCAGCCCCAAGGCCAAAGGGCATGCAGCAAAGGGTCCCTCCAGTCTTTCCACATGCCGCCGACCTCGCTCCCCAAGCCCATCACCCCAGGTCTGCCCCCTCCCAGGGGCGGCTGCCTTTCCCAAGGCCTTCAAGTTAACATCCTGCAAATTCAGCACCCCAGATGAGAAGTACAGACTGTTTATGAGCTATTTTCTGGTGATTTATTACCAAATGCACCGTGATCTGAGGAAAAAAAAAATTAACTGTTATTTTTGTTCCTCTAATTTAGAAAATTAGGGTGCACTTTCCTCCAGAAAGCAGATGCCACAGAATTAGTGGTGGTTTTTTTCCTGGTATTTTCTTCACAGTTTAAACATTCAAATTGGAGTATCAGGAAGTGTTTGCTGAATGTTTAGCACAGTTAAACTCTATTTTTATCTAGAGAAGTATAATTTCAGATATCACAGTTCACCAACGAATGCTGAGCACCTCATTTGTGCAGAGTGGCGTTTCTCCTACAATCTACAACTCCAGAGCTGTTACAGGAAATGCCTTTTTCTCCTGAGCAGAAACTTCTTCACTGAAACAATTAATAATATAACACATCACTGCAGCTCCTCTGCAGCTTCCATTTGGAAACAAACTGGTGCTAATCTCTGTCACATCCCAGCATCACTCTCTCTTCAGCTTCATTTCCTCCTCACCATCCGTCCCTAAATTCTGAGACACAAATATACAGGAAAAGGTGTGAAGACACTTTCTGAAGAGATGTAAAACGGAGAACAGAGTGTCTGCTACGCTCCTCACTCAAAACAAGCCTATGTGCCTCTTATACAGTCCATATGGTTATTTTCTTAACAATTTTTGAAACTCCCGTACTGACACCAGACATGACCATGCCGTAATATTCCTTCCTCAGATTCAGGTTTTTTTCCCCCCAAGGAATTGCTCCTCTGAACAAACCCAGAACAGCTCCAGCCGCTCCCAAGTTAGGTACTGGCTGTGCTGTAACTGGGAAGCACAGCTCCAAAGCCATCAAGATGTTTTTAGCTCCCATGCTACCAGAGGCTTAGCATCTTCCCCCTCCCTCATCACATCCCATTGAGTGATGAGCCATCTATCCTCACGCTTTTGAACCCCACAGAGAGATCAACCCTTAAAAAGGTCTCCATGTTTTGACATCATGTCTCTACGTATGTATATCAAGGCCAACAAGACCAAGAGGTCAACATGTACACGAGAAAATCAGAACTAATCTTATCCTGCAGGTATTTTGTTCAGCTGTCTAGATTGGCTCGTTGTCTAACGGAGCAGTTCAGAGTAGCGCCAGATCCCCCTGCCAGCTCCTGGTAAGGCATCTGAACAGATATCCCCATTTTGGGTGAGTTTTATTTCAAACGGTAATTGCATCCCACCTACAACAGGCTCCTGGTTTTCTGAGCCTAACCTGCTGGAGTGCCTCACTTGTTACAGGCACAACTAACTGATCCACTGCCATCTATCTATACATCAAATGTGACTCCCGTCAGATGGCAGCTCAGACTGCCAGCCTCACTTTTCTTTCTCTATAAAATACTGACACTGGGAAGTCTTAACAGAAACTGAGATTACAGGAAACATCCTTCACTCCAGAGACAGCAGTGCCGGCTGTTATCTGTGTTCTCCAGTTCTCAACCAGGAATAGTGCAGAACAAATACGTTAATTCCTACCTTAAATGGCATCTCTACAGAAAGGTCTGGACTGGAAATCCCTTCTTTTTGGTGGCTTTAATCAAATGGAAACAAGACACAGCATCGGGATAGGGGGAGTGGTGGTGGGGAAAGGCTATCCCATCCAAAATTTAAATTGATTTTTTTTTAATCTGCTTTGATTCACCTCTGATCTTACACACTTTTTTCCTAAGTTCTGAAAAGGTACAGAAATAAGACCAAGATACAGATCTAAATAAATAAATTAACATTTCCTTTCAAAATATATGCTCAGAAAACTTATATAGTTAAAATACTTATAGTAAGAGCTGATTGAGCGATTAAGTATACGTCAAAAGTTCCCTTTTTTAAAAAAAAGTATGTCTCTGAATCTCATCTTTCAGTTCTTCCAGAGTACAAATCTTTAGTTAATTTTAAACAATAGAACTTCAGGTTCTAGGTTTGATATAAATCTAAAGAACAAGCAACTTCTACGATTATTATGGTGTGAAGTTTTAATAGATTTTTTGGTATTCAGAATCAAGAGCCAGATATGACTCCTTGGAAAATAGGTCAGCTGGGTAAATCTGTTCAACTTTCTTCAGTGCTCTTTAGACGCTTCACCAATTACTACTTCTTTCTAAAGTGGCTTCCAAATTTGTTCTCTCTTTATACAACATAATATAACTCTCTACAAAGGACGGTTGTTAGCCAGTTACTTAATTAACACAGTGAATATACAGTTGAATGTTTTATTTTATCTGTTCAAGACAGCTAGGTTTCTGTAATATTCCATTTCCATGGTAAGATGCACACGTTGTTATAGTACACTCAAAACAAGAAATTCTCTCTCCTTAAATGTGATTATAGCAAATAGGTTTCAATTTGTAATCAGTAAAGGTAAATGAATTCATATTATAAATTAATACTTATTTCTTTTACTTTCAAAAGCTGCTAGAACAGAAACAATACACTGACTCTAGTGGGAAATCTGCTTTGAGAAACATATTGTCCCATATGTTCTGTTTTACTTTTAAGTGCTACTTCCAGATACCTGTAAGTAATGAGAAGCTGGAAGGAGAGAAGGTACATAAAAGTGAGCTAGCCCATCAATAAGCGGAATGGCATGGACAGTGTGTACCCTCTCTTCAAACTATAAGTAATGAAACTGCAAACTCAGAACAGAAAAAGCTAGGCTTGCGTTTTCAGTAAGCCTTCTTCCTAAGGTATACATGCCTTCCACGTTCAAGTGGAAAGCTTCCAACCACAACAATAAAATTATGTTTCCATCAGAAATCAGCTGAGATTTATTTTTATTCAGTTCAATTTCTTCCACAATTTTAACTTTTCCAGCAAACAAATGGAAGTTCAAGGGGAAAGAAAGCAAATATTCCTCCAGCTCTCACACAGTCATCTTCTTAAGCTTTTTTTAAGGTCTCCAAGGTAAACAGCAAGCACTTTCAGTGACAGTTTCTGAGTAATGATGGGGAAGAGCGAGGAGGTGGTTGAAAGCACCACTGGCTTCTTAATGCAAACTCTTTTACACTACTCAGGGAACACATGTTCAATCATTGCTTATGAAACAGCTTTGACAACACGGAGAGGAGCTTTTTGCTTTATGTTTGTTTAAGTGAGACTATACCTGTCTTAGAAGCAATTGATTTTATTTTATTTCATTTTTACTTTTTTGTTAAACAGAAGCAACCCACAGTCTTAATAACAGACTAGTGAGTGGCTGTCTTCTCTGGAGACTTCATTATAATGAGGCTTCGTTGCACTCCAGCTCCTCTGAGAAGACATTTAGAGAAATTGTAAGAAGGGTAGCATAGAATTTCTAATACTTGAGCTTCTCAACAAGAAAAACAAGTGAGACATACTAGAAGAACCCCATCCCCACTGAGGGACCTTTCTTTAAAGCCTCAAAATCATTGCACATGATGCTTACTTCCAGGAAAGCAATAGGGTCAGCGTTTCATTTGTGAACACCGAACATAAATACCATTTTAACAGTTTAGCAAAACATGTTTACAGAAATCTCTGCATATTTATGGTACTACATTGTGCCTTGGAAAAAGCTTTTCTTAGGTGAACAAAAGCAGCAGTAAACTGAATTAGAATTGAAGCCTGAAACAAAGCACATGCTACACACTTACAAATGATTTTACATCATTGAATTTAACCTATTTAAGACATTGTAATAGCAAGATATCTAAGGCAGGGACTGCAAACAGCTACGTTGTTGTAAGCATCCATTTGTTATTTCTTATTAAAGGCACTGTCACTAGCCGCCTACTGTCACTAGCTGCCTTTTAGTCTGGGAAATAAGGGTCCCTCTTCCTTGCTACGTTTTTCATTCATGGATGGTCCTGAGAACTTCACCGCAACTTTTCAGAGGCTCAGCTTTGAACTTGGGATGATAGGGTCACAGGGCAGCTCAGGCTGGACGGGAGCTTGGGAGGTCCCTGGTCTGTCCCTGCCGCAGCAGGCCCAGCACTGGGCTCAGACAGGGATGCTCGGGGCTGTGCCCCCTTGAGGCTGGAAACCCCCCCGGACAGAGCCCTTGGCCTGCTGGCCCACTGGGAAAAGTCTTTTCCTTTTGTACCATCTGGACCTCTTCTGTTTGGTCCAGCCGATGCCCCTTGTCTCTCTGGCTCCCTCTTCTTCACTACCTCCCTGCAGGTACGGGGGCTGCTGACAGACCCCTGGGAACCATCTCTGCCCTGGGCTGAGCCATTCCTGTCCTTCAGCCCCTCCTCACAGGGCAACTGCTCCAGTTACGATCACTGTGCTCCTGATGCTCTAGAAAACGGCTCCTTCCCCAGAGGAAAGTGCACCCTGTTTTAGAGGGAAACGGATCAAGGCAAACCATGCCAACAGCCCTGGTCAGCTCCACAGCATCCCCTGACTCCTTGCGTCAGGGTGGAGCTGCATCCCTGTGTCCCAAACCCGACTCTGCTCCAGGCAGGATTATGGTGTCTCAACTTCCAACTACAAGTTGTCTCTATAAGAGCATCCTATTCACAGTCTGGAAGAAGTGGCAACAGAAACACAGGGCTCCGTTCTGCTCCTCAGTTCCAGGGTGGCTTTCCTTTTTGCAGGACAGTATATAAAGCAAGTCCTCCAAATCTTTATTCATACAGCAGCACAAAAGCTTCAGAACTCCCACTAGACCCTAGACTTAAATTAAGATGAAGTGCCATATGACTGTTTAACATCTTGTTATAGCCTCTGCCAAAGCTAACAGTGCTATTTACAACTGGCTAAGCCCTGAGAAATATGCGTACTTCAGGTATTGGGCAAACCACCTCCTTCTACTTGGTACCACGGGGGAAATTCTGGTTACATTTCAAATACTATTTTCAGAACTGCTTGACTACTCAGAGACAGAATTTCTAGACATCATCTTCCTGCCTTCTGATTCCCTTAGTCCTCCTACCTTACCAAACCTTATCCACAACAGACAGAAGAGACCTTCCAAGTCATCCATATAAATACTTACAGGCCAAATCTTGCCAACAATATTTAATGGAAGCTCTCTTAATTAAGGACAGTAAAATCCACCTTTGTAGGTACTAATTGCTTACGAACACAGTATACCACATATTGCCCAAGAATCCAAGCCATTTTTGGTGAGGCAGAGGGAGGACGTAGACTCACCTTAATGATAACTTCTTTGGCATGACACAGTGATACGTTACACAGCCCTTTCATTAGTTCATATGAAATATGTAACTGCTGCCAACACTTCTGCTTCTGTCTGAGCAGTGGCAAGATACCTTGTAATGAAGAAATTATAAATATCAACAGGTGAAGTGCTCTGCTAGAGTATATAAATGACACAGGATTCAAAACTAGGCAAAACAGAAGTTAAAGGAGGTGTCAAGCCTGAGCAAAAGAGAACACTTTATCCAGACAGAATACATAGTTGCATGAATTTTATTGATGTCTGTCTCGTATCTCAGCCTCAGCCACTCGACATCGTACAGAGGTCATGAAATACCACACTTTTGGGTGTTTTCTGTAGTGTATATTAACATATACAGAGGATACTCCCTAGGATATAGGACAATTCCAAGATGCTTCCTCATCAGCATATGTTATGTCATGGGAAAAATGTACATGCTTTAATGCAACACTGTCCATAAAGTATGAAGAAGTAGGGCTGTTAAAAGCTGCCCATTTGACAAATTATTCACCTGTCCTGCATCAGCAGGTGTTTAGATCTGCAAACATAAACAGTATTGTGTCCTACAAACGAACTTCACCTTCCTCTGTCAGACACAATATGTGGACCACATGAGGAAAGCCAACAGAGAGGAACATAATGTGTTGCTATCATTACGCATGCAGCAAATACTGCTTAATCTGGATTAAAGAATAAAGAAGCAAGAAGGGCTCCCTGATCTGCAATTGATTCTCTGGGATCTTCCTAAGGACAGCACGGCAAAATAGAAGGTTTTTAATGAAAAGCTGTGTCCTTGCAGCACAACCTAGCCCAGAACTGCCCACACCTCTGGGGTCAGCAAGGAAAGATGTGTGGTACATACCAAAGCAAGGACACTAAGAAAAGCTTCTGCTGCATATATTCAATGCTTACTGCACTCCAGCAAGCTGGCTGAACACCTCCTGTCCAAATGCCTCAGCCTGGGTGCACCTGACACAGATCAAAGGCTGTTCAAGGTGCACGTTTTCTGTTGCACAGTGCAAACCTGACCCAACAGGTAAAACTGTCGTCTCCCTTTGCTTACACAAGATTTTTTAAGGCTATAGACAGACATGCTGCCTCAGCCACAACTGAACCACGTTAAGGGCTCTGGCGCTCAGCCCTGCTGCTGGCTTTCCCACTCCAGCCCATTCCCCTGGCATCCGGGCAGGGGCCAGCTCCCCTCTCTGCAGGATGTCACTGCCCTTCTCCCACCTGCCAAGGTAGCGGCACAGGTTTCAACGCCCTGCCCCATCTGTCACAGCAGTTCAAGTTAAACACATCTACTTCTTCAGGGTTTTGAGATCCTTCAGATGCTTCTTAACCGAAACAGACTGGGTAGCACCTACATATGCCGCTACATCCCACATTTCTGGGAGCAACACAGCTGCTGGTGAGGGGTGGGGGTGAGAAACTGCTGTGGGAGTTGTCTCCTAAACCAGCTGGGCACCCAGCCTGCTGTGGGGCTAGGTCCTTGCGGCAGGCAAGAAAGGACGTTTGGCTCCATCAAAGTGCAACAAGAGGCAGGGCAAGATGTTACATGAGCATATGTGCTCATTCCCCGAGAAGATGTTCTTGTGTGCCTCGTTCCTCCTCTTGCCAACGAATCGCTATACAAGCACTGCGCTCTCTCTTTAGCGTGGAATGCAGGCTTTAATAATATCTAAACAACTCCTAAAAGATGTAAAGGAGAGCTTAGTACAACTTCAACGCAGATGAATATTTTTTTAAAAATTAACATTATTCGCTAAGCACTTTACTAAATTGGTTTCGTTTATATATGCATGTTCAATCCCAAACAGCAAGTCCAGTTGATAAGATTTCTAAAATACGAAAAAAACTATCAAATCAACTTACTATATTATTAAAGCTTTCTAAAAAACAAAGCAAAACAAAAAAAACTCACCCAAACCAATTTTTTAGGGAGGTAATGAAAGAGAAAAGAAAGGAAGTGTGACAGTATTAAGGTTGGAAAGACAAGGAAGGAGAAAATGGGCAAGCACCCATAAATACAGCTCTTAACTTTAGTTATGTAACAGAACAAATACTCAGAACAATAACCACAGCTTAGAAGTCAATAAAAGCATCATGTATTTATAAAAGTCTTGCTAGATAAATTCACAATACCTTTTCATACTTCTCCTCCAGTATCCTTCTCCTGTCATGACATGAGGAGAGTGCTACAGAACCCCACTATGCAGAGAAGGCAGGAGAGGACATTCGGACACAGCCGTAACCGGAAGAAACAGCAGCGACAGTAGGAAGCAAATTAAAGTCTAATCAAAAACTTGTAATTCAGAGAAACTGACTGGAACAAAGTAGGTTTTATCGTGACCACAGTAATTAAGTGTTTGCACTGAGTCAAGAAAAGAAAATTACTGCACCATCGGATATCAGCCCTGTGTCTAGAAGTATTAAATTACGGGCTAGGAAAGCAACAGTTTATGAAGTTGAGGACCAACAGCATTTATATGTATGTCATCAAAAGAAACATCTCGGACAAACAGAGCTTATTTTAAGCTGACTATGGAGGAGAAAAGGCACAATCAAAACTTGCAAGACTGTACACTCCCAAAGAGGAGAGAGATTGAAAAATATAGTAACTAACCTTGTGAGTAGCAGAAGCTATGAAGAGCAGTATCCTATGGAGCACCCACATTAATTTTCTGATGTCTAATAAACTGAATGCTTGCTACAGCTCTTCCCTCAGTGGGGGCATCAACCTAATCTCTCTCATGTCCGTGATCACCAGCAGTCTTCAGTTTAGTATGAATTTCGTCACTTTAAAATCTCTCCTTTTCTATTTATATTGGTTGAAATTGATCCCCAGGGGTAAAAAAATTACTCCAGCGCAATGAGGGGAGCTATCAGTCAGACGGCATTATTATTATTTTAGCTTCATCTCCTTAGGAAACCAGGTTGAAAAGAATATAGTCAGGACAGAGGGGAATAAATAACAAACAGAAATCTCAAAAAAATCTTTCAAAACCAGGATTATTATGTCAAGAACAGAAGACATTATTTCACGTGAGGAATGACAGATTTTGGAGCTTTTCACAAACAGATCATCAATTCTGACTTTCCAGGATTTCTGCTAAACCACACTCAGGCTTCAATGAAAATCTGAATGATCCCCTTGTAAAATGTAAACACCAGAATCTTAATCCATTCTAACACAGATGTTTGACTGTAGAAATACTTTTACCAGACAAGATCGCTTGGATTGACTTTTGTAATTCTCCCCTTTCAGTGCCAGTGGCGATCCCCCAGGTCTGAGTGGCCAGTCTGGATGCCACAGAGTGGAACAAATCAAGCCACCAATCCTAAATCCTGCACTGTTTCATTGTCCGCAAGTCTGAGAGAACAAGGAGCATGCTAGAGAGACACTGCAGTGAATGAAGGCTCTTTGGCCATCAAGATAAGGTGAGAGTGCAGAAATTTCCCTCACTTCTCCCCCAAAGCCATTCAAGAGGGAGCCATGCTCAAAGAAGTGAACAAGGTCCTGGAGCATCTTCACCAGAAAGAGAAATCAGTGAAATCCAGCAGAAAGCCTAGAAGAAGTTTCAGGAACATACAATCTCCCACACGAGTGATATTTAGCTGATGCAGAAAACTACACACATGATTCCTCAGATTTTCATCCCAGGTTTCAGAAATCAAAGGAAGCAGGTACATTCCAAATAATTCATTAAAAACACTCATCATTATACTAACAGAAAATATTATTTGAGCAGGATAGATCAATAATGGACACAAAAGAACAATTTTGCACTTCCAAACAGATTAACAACATGATCTGACTGTTTCTCTGTCTCTGTACTTCATGATTTCATCAGTATTTTTAAATTTGTCATGATTTTGAAGCTCATATATATTTTTACAGCATACTGATGTATGTTATGCCATTTTGCTCAAATTTCTTACTGTCATGACACGTCTAAGACAAAATAGAGTAGACCAGTATTCTAACATGTATTTCAAAACCAATCTATAGAACTAAACCTTCACTCTAAGGGTACAGAAAAGTGATTGCTTTTATAAGTTATGTGAATATTTCTAGTGAAGTTTCAGTTTATATTACTTCCATATAAGTAGTGTTATCAACCACACTGTAACATTTCACAAACATCATAAAATAAACATTTAAGTTCAGCATTTCAAAGAGAACAGTAACAACTGGAGCAAAAATAAACAATTTCTTCAGTGAGGAAAGGCAAAGAAAGTCGTGGTCTTTCCTTCAAGGTCTCCGACCAAATGTTTAATCCAAACTGGTTTTTGCTAGCTACAAAAGGTGATGAAGTTATATTGGATAAGTCAACACACTGTATATACTTTCACATTTATCAAACCTAACCATAATGCCCCCAACGACAACTACAATTTTCTTGGGATGACCATTATTTTTTTCAAAATTCACACCTTTAAGAACTGGGTGTATTTGTACCAACCAAACAGTACGCTGTAGATCAATTTCTCTGGAATTCTTCTGAATTCACTTCAGGAGTATTTTAAATACTCTTTTTACTTCTTCCTTCACTAAAAGCACTTGCCTGGTCTTCAGAGTCCCCAACTTCTAACAAATGCAGAGAAACATCCATCATAACTGAACTAAGAAAAAATTCTCTTACTGCCAATGTTTTGTTGCAATCAGAAAGAAAAATTCCCACCTTGTGAGTGATCAAAGTACAAGGACACTCCCTGCAATCATAGAAAGATGAAAGTTGATGTATTTTAACTGCTTTTGTAGTAACATCCTTTGCATCAACAAACTGCACGTTAGTTGTTCGTTATCTTGTCCATGGCACTTGAATTATGGACTTCATGTACAAAGGTTATTTTTCAGAAATGTATTTCAATACAACTCAGCAGTGTCATTATGTAAATACAGCTGGTATTTTTACTCTCTACTTTTCCACGTTCTTACCAGTGATTAATTGGACCATAAAAACATAATTTGAGAGATGCCGATAAAAATTGCACCTGGAGCACTTCTGATCGCTTTTCTGCTGGAGAAAAAGTCATTTTACTTTTCTTCCTGATGAGAAGCAGTCTATTTATGACACCCACAATCAGCTTCCCTGAGCACTTCCTAAAGGTTAACACCTCACGTTAGTAAGCACTAAACCTGGCCGGGCAGTCGCACGGAAGCACGGAGGACACGGCGGCACGGATTACCCGCGACTTACCCACGGTCACACAGAATACCTGGGGCACGGTCGGTCACTGCACCTCACATCCCCAGGGGCACCCCTTGCCACCACTTCACCCCCCCGCCCCCCAGAGCACCGGGGCTACTTGTCCTCTGCTGTCCCTTCTCTCCGTCCCCCTCCGCAGGAGCGTGCGATGCCCCTCGAAGGGTACCCACCGCGAACGGCCGCCGCGGGGCCGGGGTCGCCGGGGGGTCCTGACCAGGGTCGGGGGGGAACACGCATCTCCTCACTTGGACGCTCCGCTCCCCCGGGAGCGCTCCGGTTCGCAGGNGAGGCGGCGGGTTCCGTGCCCGCCCTGCGGCCGCACCGCCCCCTCGTCACCGCCCGTCCCGGCAGGGAGCGGCGCGGGGGGGCCGGGGCCTCCCCCGGAGCGGGTGGGGTGGCCGCAGCGGGGTGCCAAGCCGGGGCGGGCCGCCTGCTTGGGCTGAGCCTCGGCGCCGGCATGGGGCACCGCTCCCCAAAACAGAGGAGTGTGGGGCGGCCCAAATGGGCCCCCACAGCTTGCCTCTGCAGCCAAGAGAGGGGACCTGGCTGGGACCCNGAGCACCGGGGCTACTTGTCCTCTGCTGTCCCTTCTCTCCGTCCCCCTCCGCAGGAGCGTGCGATGCCCCTCGAAGGGTACCCACCGCGAACGGCCGCCGCGGGGCCGGGGTCGCCGGGGGGTCCTGACCAGGGTCGGGGGGGAACACGCATCTCCTCACCTGGACGCTCCGCTCCCCCGGGAGCGCTCCGGTTCGCAGGTGCAGGGCGGCCGCCCCCCCTCTCCCCGTGTCAGGATGTCCCCTGCCGGCCCCCGCACGAGGCCAGCAAGCCCCCCGCGGCGGACACGGGCCGGACGGCAGCGGGACACCGCCCTGCGCCGCCCCCCGTCCGCCNAACAGAGGAGTGTGGGGCGGCCCAACTTGGCCCCCCACAGCTTGCCTCTGCAGCCAAGAGAGGGGACCTGGCTGGGACCCCCCCTCACCTCCAACGAACATGGAGGGACGTGCCTCCCCAGGGTCCCTGTCGTCCCTTGGACTGTCCCTCTGCAAACTCCTGGCGGCAAGGAGAGCCGGTCCCGGTGTCCGATCACCCAAAACCGGGGCAAAAATACAGCCCTTACCTGGAGCCTTACTCATTTTAGTCTCAGTTCTTCGGGTTACACTTTTCCTTTTTTGGCTGTAATCCCTCAAACTGCACCAGCAAAATGACACAGGACATCCTCCTGCTCCTGCCCGACGCAAGCAGCTAGTGTCTGACAAATTCCGGTGTGGAAACAATGCAAAAAACTTGGCACCTGGATGTAGCCATATGTGACCCTCTTTGGCTGCAAGCTTGATGACTCCACACAGGGAGAGGCCGCGGTGCAGCTGCACTAGTCTGTCGTGAGACTTCTGGCCTCTGGGACGTGCCTTCACACAGGAGCTTGAAAAAATCCAGTCTTTCCATTTTTCCTCTTACAGTGTTGCCCTGTGAATAATATAGCAAGTCCTGTGTCTTAATTATTGCGTTTCAGTGGGAACACAAAAGTTCTGGCATTTTAGAGTACATCAAAGCACAATCACATTCCCTGCAGCTGGATGCATAAGATCATATTATACCAAACGGGCTTTGAAAGCTTTTTAAAAGATCTAGAAATTGTGGACATTGATTTTTAACATAATTTTTCTAGGTTGTACCAAAAAGACTCTAGACTATCTGTTTTGAAATCCCTCTAAAGCGTTTTGAAAAACTCACTACAGGCAATCCATATTTATCTGAGCCTTCATCCAGCCGTTTGCCTAGATCCAGTCATAACTGCATGACAAGGGAACCTACACAGATGTTCCCATTTATACCTGATATGCTGAGAACTGCACAGATGCAGCTGAAGATGGGTATTAGACCTGGGTTTTTTCACTGCTTACACTACAAACTATATCAAGCTTTTTATCATATTTATTTATGATAACGAATGAAGGGAGATGGAGGGGTAGAATTTTATTTCATTTTGAAACAGAAGTTGGTATCCCTGAACCTAAAATCCCTTGGGCTTACTTTTACTTTTTTTCTAGTGTGACCTAGAATACTTAGGATCTATTTTTAAGACTACTTAAGCCATGTTATTACAGTAATCCAATTTACAATGGGAACTTTAAACACCTAGGAACTCGGGCTTAGAACTGACTGATTATCTTGCATTTATACTAGATCTTTCCACATGTCCTCTTAAAGTACAAGAGCTGTAGTTTGGAGTCATACCAATACTCCCTCTAAATATTTGTATTAGAATATAATTTACTAGATCCCCTTTAATGATTAGTGTCTTTGTCACTTACTTTATTATTTGGGCAGATGGTTTGATTTCTCAAAAAAACCCTTATGACTGCTATTTTTAGTTTAATGATGAAAATAATTAGCAGATGTCTTTCATTTTTGGGTTATAAGAAAGGCGTATCCAGAAGAATGATCCTGCAGTTAATCTTCCATGAAGCCAGCATTTCTGCTATAGATTTACATTCAACAGCTCATTTTTCCATCAGAAACTGGAATTCAGCATACTGATCGCCTGCAGTGCTTCGTTTGTGTTGAGGACACACAAGGAAAGAATACACCCAACCACCAAATATATATCACCGTTACAGATATTAGTGCCAACACACAGCTTTGGACTTAGCTTGGTCATATTATGTGAAGGCCTTGACATCTTTCTAGCCCATCTGGATGTCTTCTGAGGGAAAACATGACCTGCATGGTCCTTCAGGCTGATGTAGTGGTAGTACTTCTGAGGCAGTACAAGATGCTGCTCACCTTTCCTCATGCAGCTGGTACCTGCCACGTATGGGCGGGATTTATTTCATGTGGATGTTTGGTACGGAGCACTTCCAACACCTGCTCTGAATTAGACCCAACACAAATGCCTGGAAGAGCCACAGATGCCAGTAAGTGAGACGGTTGCTATATGGCGACAAGTACTTCAGGGGTGTGCATGTTCCCCCTGTGGCACTGAGAGAAAAGTCCTTTCTGCAAAGGAGCACATCAGTTACCCGAGTGATGTTCCGAAGTGGAAAGCTGTTTGGAAGCAGCTGGGATCAACTATTTGTCTGCTGTGGGCACACCTTGACAGAAATACGGAGTATCCCACTTAGAGCCTCAACAGGGTTTGTATTCCCTTTTTATCATAATCTGCCATTTCTTTGATTTATTTTAATTTTTCCCTCCTTGTAGCAAAATCAATGTCACTTGAAAAACAGATTTTATATCTGTAAGGCTCACTGAGAAACTTTTCATGTTGTAGCTGTGTGAAGTTTCTATATTTTTATACATCTGGAGGACTAGGAAAATATCCGAGTGTACTTTAATAATATACATGCCAAGCCTTTCTGTCTTTATATTATACATATTTTTGGATGTTTCAGATAGAAAATAATACAAGATTAAATCACAAAAAAGTTTCTAATGAAGTTGATTGCTATCACAGGAAACAACTCAGTGAACAAAATACTGTAGGTGACTATTTTTTAATTCCAGTTGAGAAATTTATGAAGAAGATTATGTTTTATTGTAGTGCCTAGAAACCAGGGAATTAATTCAGTGGCCCCGATCCTTGCTAGTCCTATGACCACATTCCGTGTTCCACCTGGGATCTAAAATTTTTAAGATAAACAGGATATACATGAAATTAAAATAAAACAAAAGCAAAATGCAGACTTTTATGATTATTTTGTTCCCTGTGCAGTGCCCCCACTGCAGCAGGCACTGGTGATGCCAGCCAGGAGAGGAAGGTGACTGCACCTGGGGAGCAGTGGGGGCTGCAGGACCACCATCCTTCTCTGTTGGCCACCTCACTGTATGGGCCATGTCACCCTGCCAACAGCCCTTCCCTGAGCTGGGGGCAGAGCTGTGCCGAGCTGGGTTTTCACAGGATCTGAGCAGCCACAGTACTGGATGTAGCAATGTTTCAGATGCTCGGGCTGCTCGCTTTTAAGCTAGAGGAAGAGTCTTGCCTCAGCAAAGGCTTCTGAACTATCTCCCTTCTTCTAGAGAGCTGGCTTTAGAAAGCTGACATTTTGCCCTCCTTAAAGGCGTTGTTTTAAGAGATGCAGAATAGGCTTGGGGAAAAAAGCTATTTAATTGGTTACCAATCAAATCAGAATAGGATAATGAGTAATAAAACCAAATCTTAAAAACACCTTCCCCACACCCCTCCCTTCTTCCCCGGCTCAACTTCACTCCCAATGTCTCTGCCTCCTCCCTGCCAGCAGCACAGGGGGACAGGAATGAGGTTTGCAGTCAGTTCATTACCCGTTGTCTCTGCTGCTCCTTCCTCCTCAGAGGGAGGACTCCTCACGCTCTTTCCCTGCTCCAGCGTGGGGTCCCTCCCATGGGAGACAGTCCTCCACGAACTGCTCCAGTGTGGGTCCCTTCCATGGGGTGCAGTCCTTCAGGAACAGACTGCGCCAGCATGGTCTTCCCACGGGGTCACAGCCTCTTCTGGGCACATCCACCTGCTCCAGTGTGGGGTCCTCCCCGGGCTGCAGGTGTATCTCTGCTCCCCCGTTACCTCCATGGCTGCAGGGCACAGCTGCCTCACCATGGGCTGCACCATGGGCTGCAGGGGAGCCTCTGCTCCGGCGCCTGGAGCACCTCCTTCCCTCCTTCTGCACTGGCCTTGGTGTCTGCACAGTTGTTTCTCTCACATGTTCTCACTCCTCTCTCCACTGTTTTCACAGCAGTTTTTTTCCCCTCTTAACTATGTTATCCCAGAGGCATTGTCACTGACTGGTTTGGCCTTGGCCAGAGGCAGGTCCAGCTTGGAGCTGGGGAAGCTTCCAACGGCTTCCCATGGGAGCCATCCCTGTAGCCCCTTCCCTCACTACCAAAACCCCGCCACACAAACCACATACACGCTCCTAGAGACGTCAGATGTTCCACTAACAAGTGTAAACTTGCATTCAAATAGTTTTTGAAGTCAGCCAAATAAAAGGTACCAAATCTAGAAAAGGGCTCCAGAGGGTACTTGTATTTGAGGCAATCCACTTTAAAAATATCCTAAAGAACAGTATCAGTTTGCACATTAATAACTGAACTAATGGGGAGGCATCAACCTACCTTTTGTGGAAGGAAGGAAGCCATGCCTCCTTCCCTCTGCTGAAGGCTTCATCCAGTTCCTTGATATGTAAATGATCCAGTCTGTACAGGACTTTTAAATACCATTAATGCTTCTGTCAAGGTCTTTTAGGAAAGACCTATGAAGACCTTTATAAAGAAACTCAACTATCTTGAGATGACAAGGATTAAAAACTCCTTAAAGGCCCATCACAGGATATTACAGGAGATGGTCCAGATGCAACTTTTGTCTCACAACACAGGAAAAGAGGCACTGAATGAAATCCTCAGACACTGGGTTTGAAACAAATAAAAGGAAGTACCTGTTCCACATGACACATTACTAAATGACACTTTGCCCACATAAAGAGAATTATGTAGAAAAAAAAACCCCAACAAAACATAAACCAGTAAAAAAAGCACAACTTATGGAAGAAATATCCATATCAGATGCAATTAAACACAAAATTTAAAATTTCCAGTTCTTTATTTTTGTGAGGCCTCTAATAAATGACCAAAAGCAACAAGGCTTGTAATAGGCTCAGAAACAGAAAAGCAAGTACATCATCTGTGTCTCAGCACCCTGCAGCTTTAATGCCTGCAGTCTTCATGCTTATTTGGGGAAAGCTCAGACTCTGGAGATATTCAGAAATCTTGGGGAGAATGTTAGTTGGAAAAGGTGTTTCAGCAGGAATACTAGACTTTTTATTTTACTTATTTACCAGTATTTTTATTAAAATACTGACAGCATGAGCACTGCATGGAGCCCTTCCTAGTTGGCACAGCACAATTACTCTAAGTGGAGACATCTTTTTCACGTTACCATTGTACCCTCATGTTGATGAAAACCAGGAGATCTCCAACATACTGTCCTCCAACAACTTGCCTCTCAATTAGTACAAAGCAAGAGTTAACTCCACAGAAGCTGAAAGCAAGCATGAAGCAAAAATCAAGTTTCTGATTCAAGAGATTACATGTATTCATCCAAATACATGCAAACTTCCACATGCCAGTGTCCTGCCATCAGTGATACAGCATCGGGCTTCCCATAACACTGTGACCCAGAGCAGAACTGACAGCTATATATGGGCTTTGAATCAAAGCACTCTAAGGAGAAGGGAGGAGATTACATTGCCTAGATTCAGAAGTGTCTACCCAGAGGTTCTGCAGCTGAAATGCATGTTTGTATCAGAATGACAAAGCCAGGGTTTGAACAGAGATGCTGCTTTTTCAGCCCAGAGTTGGGCCTGACAGGTGGCATGTGAGATGTGCCCTGCAGATATCCAGCTCTTGCTTCCTATCCTGCCTCATCTCCAGGCTCCCACACACATTCATAAAAGGATTAGAGTATTTAAATAGGCTGGTTACAAAATTATATTGAAACATAGAAACTGATGCAAATTGTACAGCCTGTTGGCACTGAATGAATCATGCCAGGCCGAGAATGAGTCTACATTAATTCCAAGTATGCTGTATTTCCATTTCCAAACTAGTTCTCTTTTGATATTCATATTGCAAATTGCTTCAATTTAGATTATTTTCTTTCTTTTTGCAATTTTCCTTTGCATCTACTAATGCTTTTGCCAAGTCTCTGTATACATAGCTCTTTTCCAAAGGTTCCTTCATCCTGTTCTGTGTTTCATCTCCAGTTCTTCCAAAGGAATGTAATCAATGGCAATCAGGACTTGAGATAAAGAAAAGGCATCTCTTGAGCTAGTTGTTACAAACAAATCCTTAACAGAAACAGAACCAAGAGAATCAGGAAAGGGTCCATTCCTGCTGTAAAGTTGCTTGTTTGCGTCCCAGATATATACACAGTGGACTTGTACCCTACCATTTTGGTCATCCTCACTTCTTTCATATGAAAAGCACGTGCTACCCTTTGAAGCTTGTTCCTGCTTTCTAAGAGAAGGTGAGTTGTTCCCATGTCACTTCCATGGAGAATACAGGCACACACACAGCCTCACCAACAGCACATACACCATGCCATCAACAGCAGACTTCTCTCCAAAGAACAGAGAAGGAAGATGAGTCAGGCTGGTGATACTGCCACTGAGGGGGCTACTCGCTGTGATGGCTGGTGTGATGAATGGCCATGTTCAGATGATACATTTGAGAGTGGCTATAAAACACCTGTCATTAGGAGTTTGCATTTATTAAGTCAGACATAACTTCGGTAAATCCGGTACCTGTGGGGCTCAATGGGCAGAATACATGCAACCCTGTGCACTGAAGCAGCTACTGCAAAGTCACCACATTGCTGTTTGATCCTTGCTACCAAAGATCTTGAAAACACTTGTAATAAATACAGTCATTCATAAATCCCTGGAATAGCCTCCTGGGCAAAAAGTTCATTAAAAGTCACATTCAATTAACAAATTACTGTCATCACCAGACGTGTATATCCTGAGGTACAGTTTAATATATGTCAGACACAGCCAAAATGACAGGCTAAATGCTGATTAACGCTTAGCTGACAATTTCACAAAGCATCACACTAAGTAAAGGACTACCTGTAAAATAAACAGCCTAACCCACATAACTTAAGCTAACTGGAGTGAAAATATGAAATGAGGGAAAAAAGATGATGTCCAAAAAATACAGAGAATTGCAACGTGTTTGCAGTCATTCTCCAGGCTATGTTTCCATATTTCACCCATCTGGGGAGGAAACATCTCCTTCTCAGATCAGACAAACATTTCGTTCAGAAGCGATACAAGTCCATGCCCAAAAAGACAACGAAGGCAAGGTAGAGTCTCAAGTGTGACTTGCTGGGCTTCCAAAGAGAAGCAGCATTGCATAGAGGCTCAGGAAGACCCAAAGTGGTGGTGGTGTTCATGAGCCCCTACAGAGCTCTGTGGAATATCTTCCCAGCCTAACACACATTACTGCGATGTTACAACTAAAATGCAAGCAGGTGAGACTGTGTTTTCAATATATGAGTGCGCTGGCAACAACATTGAGTTAAGAAATTCTTCTGCCCCAGACACCTTCTTCACACATGGTCAGTTTTGGCTCCATGAAATGGTGCATCATCGCCTCAGCTGTCCTGTACAACTGGCTGTAGGGTCATGCTGTGAACTGGAGGAGCGAATGGGGCATAGGGTGGGCCACAGGCACTAATGAATATTGACAGAGTGGTATCACTCAAGCTCTGCTATACTGCGACCAAATACATTTGCTTAACTTAATTGTCAGGAGCATCCTCAAGAACTGGGGTTGACTCTTCAGAGCTATGCTTTACCAGATGGAGTGAGCTCAGACACCACTCTTTGCTGGGATGAAATGTCCAGTTTATGCATTAGCATTTAAAGAGAATAAACTGATTTCTTTCATCATACAGCTCTAAGTTCTTAGTGCAAAAGAAGCAGTGCAGCAAAGTTGCCGGGCCATTACCTGTCTCCTAATAGCTGAGTTTTGCAGTATGAGGCACAGGAAAGGTACAGTGCAGGCACTGGAAAGTTGCCACCTGCTTGCTTTAGAGTAGTGAGAAAAACAACGCAAATTGATTTTGTGTTCTGAAATAGTTTCTTAACACTCTTTCGTGTGCGTGATTTCATCTTGCCTACTCAGTGACCCCAGACCCTCTGTTGATAGAAATTATTTAGCAAGTTATCTCAGCTGGAACAGTTTCTGATCTCTGGGATATCAGATTTTGATCCAAATACACCTTCAGTGCACCAGTTCCTTTTAAATTTATCTTTTTATTAATCTTCCGTCATTCTGTTGGAATGATACAAGGAAGTTGGATGATATTTACTTGTATGGCTATCTGCAAGGTGTTTCTTTATGACTGAAGTCAGTTCAAGCTTCCAGAGCTGTGGCTGCTGCAGTAATGTCACAACCTGCATAAGTTCCTGTGCTGAACATTTTCACTTCTTCTGAGCCATCAGTACTCTGCACACCATAGCAGTTAGACAAAATGATCATATGGAATGAGGATACCAGCCAGTCACAGCTGGAAATGTTGGGAAATTGTCCTACCAGAAGCAATCTTGTCAGATGTCCAGAATAAGCTGTAATTACTGAGGAAAGGTACTAAAAAGGCAGAGAACTGAGGAAAAAAATAATATAAAGAATAATCTGCAGTTTTCTCACTCCAAAAGGGACAGGTTTAAAGCACCTCTCTTGTC
The DNA here is from genome assembly GCA_013400615.1 of Syrrhaptes paradoxus. Lineage (NCBI taxonomy): Eukaryota > Metazoa > Chordata > Aves > Pterocliformes > Pteroclidae > Syrrhaptes > Syrrhaptes paradoxus. The sequence continues at coordinate 184,514 of VZTO01010419.1, read as the reverse complement.
CCCTTCCCTGTTTCCATCTTCCAAGGTTGTTTGCCCCGTCCCTCAAACCTGGCCACAAAGCACGTGCCTGTCACAAGCACATGCTGCTCAAACCACAGCAAGGCAAGCAGTAGCGGGACATCCCTTCTGCCTGCGCAGGAAGCACAGATGTGATGCAGCACAAGATACAGCATATGCAGTCTGACAGCAACCACAGCCAGCCAGTGCAACTGGAATCAGCTTAACTCCACCAGCAGTAAGGATTGCTTGTATAGCATCATACAGTGAGTCAATTGCAAGAAATAAGGCTAGAAGAGTTAAAGTGCCTGATTCTCTCCTATGATCCCAACATTTTGTCGTCAAATGACTGGATGGTGTGTGGTGTCGTTTATGTGATGAGTACAAAGGCTATGGTGATGTCTCTGTCATGTCTTACTTCTCATGTAATTTATAATGTATTTGATACTTCTGTAACTGCTTTACAGCATTATTCTCTCCCTTTTTCTTGTTTTTGTTGTTGTTGTTTTGTTTTGTGTGTTTTTTGGGGGTTTTTTTAAATTTTATTTTATTTTTAAAGTGAAGCAAGTAATAACTTCTCTTTCAGCTATAAATTCCCAAGGCTTTTGAGCACTGCTCTTATCAGAGTACTGGTCTGAATGCTTACCTTTTTCATCTCCGAAAAGCCAGGTTCTTCCTCAGACTCTTGTTAACTAGGGAGCACTCTTCAGTAAGCACTGCATAAAGGAGCTGGAGCTTATGAAATTATATAAACCAGCCTCTCAATGGCTGCAACAGCTAGAAGAAAAAGCAAGCCCTGAGATGCATTAATGAAGAATGAAGCACAGATCAGTACAGAGACAAAAGACAAAACAGCATTGAGAAGAATTATCTGCACGTTGTCAGAAGGTGATTAGAGAACTAAAAGTGTTACAGGCATCCAAGAACATGACTATCTATTAATTTGGCATTAATTATCATTTCACGTATCTGAGTAATCAGGACAAAAAATTTCCAAATAAAAAAGACACTAAATGCAAGTAATTTGGAATAAAAAATTCAGAGAATAGAATGGACTTGAATCTGAGTTCCCACATCAGATGTAGAGATCATTAAGACAGGGATGATGTAAGCAGTAATAAACTTGCACTGTGTCTTTCTGGGGGGTACTCATTTCATGGCTGGCTCAGAGAAGTCTTCAGGGAGAGAACACAAGGATACTGAAAAGCAGCAAAAACAGTTCAGAAGAGGGGTGAAAGGACATTTTGTCTTAAAAAAAAAAAAAAGCCAAGAGATGTTTCATGAAAGAACCTCTCAGAATGAATCAGTTCTTTGGAGTGCATGAAGTTAGCTTTACAAAACAGGCTGTTTCTGTGTATTTACCGCTCAGAAACCTTCAGTGAATCAGTGAATTAGTTTATTTCAGTAAGTTTCTCAAAAGTGCCTCGCCAACATTACTAGAGAATTAATCTTTATAATTTAGCTGTCAAGCACTGTGACCGATCACCTGTAGTCTTACTCTTGCTCCCTCATTAAATGGTCTCTGCTTTAGAAAGACTTTTTCCCCTGGAAAAAAAAAATCCACACCTAGTTACAAAATTAATCTCAAATTTAAGCAAAGTGCTTAACTTTGTGTTTATTAGTCTTGGTCAGAATTATAATTACCTGAAAAGAGTAGGAAAGCAAAAGTTTTGTTCAATAGAAAGCTCAGGGGAAGAACATAACTAGGGCATAGATGATGGATTTGAAGATACAGGCTGACCCTCTTAAATAACCTTGTACAAGACTCTGTGAGCTTCTGTAAAATGGGAATATTAATAATTGAGAAGATCTTTAAGAGAATGATCATTGTGGATTTGGAGGTCCAAAACATTGTACCAGGTGATGAGACTGTAGGGGAAGAGATTAAGGATGGACACATTTGAGATTTGATCAGTTCTGAGGCAGGCAGTTTGACCAAGAATCTAGCTGACAGAAAGACCATCAGTGAGGGGTTGGGAAGAGGGGTGAGCTTTAGAGGGCAGAACTGAAATATTTCTCCCCCAATGATAATTAAAATATGGAGTGTCCAACCAAAACTACCAAAACAGTTGCAACAAAAATCATATTAAAATAAAAGTTGGATGTAGTCAGATGGTACCAATTAGAAATAAAATCTTCATACAGAACCAATGAATGGGTGTGTCTCCAATTTATTCATATGTTATTAGGATGCCACAGCAGCACCTCTGTTTGCAGACTTTCCATGACTGTGAGAACAGCTGTAATGATTCACACAAAAGTTCGATGACAACAGAAATGGTGCATGTAGTCTTTCCATAATTCAAACTTACTATTAGGTTCCTGCCACAAAAATTTAGCAACAGTAAAGAGCTTGGTTACAGCAGAATGCAAAAATTTCAAATCATCACTACGTAGAAGACACACACCTTGAGTTTTTTTCCACTTTCATAGTCTCTGAAAGATGCTTCCTCTAATTGCCCACTAGAAAACATTATTTCCTCTTCAGATTTCTAGACACGTGCATCATTCACAGAATCATGGAATATCCCAGATTGGAAGGGACCTCAAAAGATCATCTGGTCCAGCCTTTCATTGGAAAGGGAATTAATCAAATATAACTAGTTACATGATGAATCAAATTCTAATTTTCAATTAACGTCGATTTAGTTAGTCCCATGCAGTATAAATTTTAATGCTGGCAATATTAAGTACATAAACAAAGCATATAAAAGCAGAGATTTCAACCATCACATCTTATGCTGTTGTCTGTTCAGCTTTCATAAGATAAACAATATGACATCCTTAGCCTATACCTTTACTCTCAATGAAAATTTTCTAATCTTGTTGAAAAGTTGTAAATAATGAAAAAAAATATAAGTTTTGGGATATTTTGGGGGTTTGTTTGTTTGGGTTGCTTTGTTGTTTGTTTATTTCTTTATTTGTTTTTTAAACAGAAGCCTAAAGGCAAAGAAAGTCTGGTAGAAAGAAAAAATACTTTTCACTGAAACTCTGAAACATAGGGGAAAAACATTTTCCAAACTTTTTTGTTTTAATTAGCACCTATTAATAGTACAGCTTCACATCCAAAGCAAAAGTATGACAACAACTTATTCAGGGAAAAGAAATGCGGATGGCAAGTTACAACTTCCCCAGGATTCTTCTCCATTTTAGGGAACTTCTAAGGACATTCACATGCGTATCAACCTTTTAATTATTTCCTCTTTAAGCATTAACTGGATAACTAGGTAATGCTACAAATATCAGGAGCTCAAAGTAAAATATATGGTACCAAACATAAACAGTAAAAACTAGGTGTAACTAACTGGGGCTGGTTTGTTCCAATACACATTTTTATTGTAGGTGGTTCTCCTCCATATTCATTATATTCTTATTTTATCTAGGTTTTCTTCCCTCCTAGATCACACAATGCAAATTAAGGAGGCATTGGTGCCCTAAGACTCCCTTCCACAAAATCCCCATGAGATGGTCACTGATGTGCCAGCATAAGACTACAAAGGATCTATAGTTTGTACCCTTCTTTTAATTTACCAGAGCATGAAAGTTTCTGGGACTGACCTTTTTCCTTTCCTGCAATCAGCTTTGAAAACACTTCTTCTGCTAATGGCATAACTAGTCTTGACACAAGAACGCCAGAGTGATCTACAAAATGACTCCCAGCCTCCTAAACTTGACTGTCTGTGGCCCTTTCTTTAGAAAGATGTGTGTAAACACTTGTATAAACATGAGTTTCGGCAAGAATCAGCATTTATTCTGCTTGGATATGAAAATGCTTGCCACTAAATGGAACACTAGGGATGTTACCTGGGGCCCAGAATGGCACCTGTCACTAGCTAAGCTGATAAGGATAAAAACATAACACTGTAAATACCATTTAGAAGAATGGCATAAAAATATTCATCATGGGCTTAATGTATTTCTTCTGCACTAATGTCTATGTTTTATATACAAAGATATGCTGGATATTTACAGGCCCAAAACAGGTCACACGTCCTGGGACACTAGAACGCGCCTGCTTGGATGTGCAAGTCCAGATTCACCCCAACTGATCACACTCTTGCAGGCTGCTCTGCACTTTCATTCTCCATTGTCTGGGTTTGGATATACACACGGAAAGGAGATCATCCACCTCATGAAACATATCTCAAGTCCTGAGGCTTGGACTCCTGTCACCAAGATGCCAGACTCCAAAGCTCTTTCCCCCCCAGACTCTAAGCCTAAATCAAGGAGAAAACTAACAGCGAGTTAACTATCATCTGCTCATGACTGTGTAGGGCAGCTCGGGGAACCAGATGTTTATCTAGGGTACATCATTTAAGAAAGCATTAAGAAAGCTTTGGAGTGGCCTTCTATTTGGTGTGTTGCAAGAGATAGATGAAGGCATTTCTGGGCCTCTAATTTACCCAGTATGATGGACACTGGATAGTGACCTTTAATCCACCCCCAGCACCACTTGGACCAGCACCACTTGGACCTTTCTCTTTCACCATCCACATGGCCCCAAAACCACCACTTACCTCCTTCAGACCCATTATATCATCTGACTCACTTGACACACAGCTGCCACAGATTTTACCACCCCAGAAAGAAGACAAATTACATTTTATTCTTTTTCTTGGAACCTTGAAATGGAAATCTGCCTCTGTTGTTGAGTAGCCTGGAGTTGGCTCTTCTTACCTGGATATTAGGTGGGTAGACAAGAACAACATTTTTGTCCCCAAGCTCTGATTCACTGCTCAGAGCTGGCAGAAAATCTCATTGCCTTTTTTACGAGACCTTGCACGCCTACCTGAAATAATAGGTTTACTATGTGGAGATAGGCAAATGCTATTTGAAACTTGGTCATCTTTCGTCAAATTACTTTGGCCAGAAACAAAGGGGTATTCCAGAAATGGTGAGAGGCTACTAAAAACTGTAGTGCCAATCCCCACCAGGAGACAGCACAACCCAAGGCTGGCTGTCCTAGCTTTAGCCCCAGAGTCAAACCAGGAGCTAATCTAGTTCAGCATTGAAAGGTTCGTGTCCGGGTAGGTGTCAAACAGTCCTGCTGCTCAGCACAAGCTGTGGTAAGATGTGAGTGCAATGAGGAGCCGGCAGAAGATGTCCTGAATCTGCTGATCACTACTGTAGGTTCTGGAGAGCCAGAGGAGCTGGGAGTCACTGCAGGCTACAGCCCTGACAGCCCAGAGAAGGAGGGAGGTCAGGTGGTATTTCTTTTAGGCAAACGCATTTTCTCTATGGTTGCCACACATTGCCCATGGCACATATTGTCATTGAAGACAGAGGTTTTCTAGGGTAAAAGTTAAGCTGCCATGAAAGTTGAGACAAGATAAGAAAAATATTTTCCAGTCTGGATCTGAAAAGATATCCATATAAATAACTTATTTATATATAATATGGAGAACATATAATGCAAATTTGCCATAATAATATGTTGGGAAAGCCTGGAAAACCTAAGACAGCAAACTTAAACCAGGCAATATTTATGTAATAGATTATCAGTGACTTAAAAAAATCAACGTTTGTAATTCATTTATGTGAAACAGATGAAACAGCAAAAATCCAGTTGCACTTGTATGAAAAAAGTAAAAAATCTTGTGTTGGTAGAGAAATAAAAATTTCAGTGATTCTTCTTCCTGCTTTAGGTTACAATAAACTGATCTGAAACTGGGATCAGCAAGAAAACGAGGAAGCTATTAGTAATGAATAAGATGTATTGCCACATTTGTGGTAGCGCACTAGATAGACCCTTCCTAAACTCTTCCATGGTTCAATAACCCCCTCTCTTGTTTTCAGACATCATAATTTTTATATACAGGAAACTGAACCTATAGAGGACATGCTGAATTCACAACAGACTATGCCAACATTTCCTGCCACCATTATCAGTTTAAAATATTTGACCAGTGTCCCTCCTTGTCATAAAGTCTTCAAGAAGAAAAAGAATCATTTGTCATAGTTACAGAAACAAATACAGGTAAAATCACAGTCTAAAGACAAAACTTAAAACAGTTAAAAAATGGGAAAGTGAAGTGCTAGTGCCTCGAAACAAAAGCCTCCTTGTTGCTACGTTGTATCATCAAAGCCTTGTTGGTTGGCCAGAATATTACCCAGTAGACCTCGACCAAGAAATAGTTTATTTGTATTGAAGTAAATACCTCCAATACATTTACTTTTAATATGTGCTAGTACTTACATCTGTCTTGATAATATCTCGTGGGTCACTGCTTGACCATCAAAGGTGGTCATAGGTGATGATGTAGTACCTGAGACACCATCATCCTTGTGTGCCCTTGTAAGCTTGCTGGTCAGATGAGTGGGAGCCGGGCATGCCATACAGATCCAGGCTTCCTGGACCAGACAGTCTCACCCACTCATTAACTGGGCTTTTGTTTGTCTGCAAACAAAACCAGGGTTCTGGTCTAATTCCTCAACAGCACTTAAACACTTCAAAATTAGTTGTGACTGTTGATAGAAAGCCTCTATTAAATAAATAAGGAAAATTACCAAGATTCCTGTGTTTTTCATTATAACAAACTGCCACATGCAGAGCAGTGAACCAGATGTATGCAGCAAATCTTTGCAGTGCTTGGGTAATTTCATACACATAAGGAGAAAATAAGTGTTGAACATATTCCAAAGCAGTCATAGATGCTTCTGAACACTTACTTCCTGTAGCCTGTGGCTTTCCTGTCATCATTGTAAAGAAACTGCTCCAATACCATTACTCCAGTGCAGAATACCATGAATGATGAAGTTCAGATTTAGCAGTGAAAAAAACAGTGTTCTTCAAACCAAACTGTCAAGTCAGAAGAAAAGTAGTAGAAGGAGGCTTATGTTGTTCAATGTGTTTTTTTTCTTTCCTAGTACTAAATCAGTTTAACTTTATTTTCTGCAAAATAAGTTGCCCATCATCACAAATATGCAATTGTTAAAAATTAATGCTAGCTCTAAGCATTCTCTCAATGGTTTGTGGTTTTTTTTTAAAATAGGGACCTAAAATTAGGCATGATTTCTGTGTGGCCGGACTGGTCTGCTAGCTGGAGGTCCAGAGAATCAGCAAGTTCAGCTGAAGTTAATGGGACTACAGAGGACTTATTTACATATTATTTTTGGCATTAATCTTTGAAAACATTGGTTCTTTTTTCTCCCTGTTTAAAAACAGGTTCCATATGAAGTGAAAGGAGTCTAAAAATAAAGATATTTACTTCCTTGAATGCATTTATCAGTATATCCATTATATCTTTTACAATTAGGCTATACTTGCACACGGGCAATTTGTTCCACTCCAAAAACCAGCAGTGAACCATTCCAGCTTTGATCATGCCACCAGCTTAACAGGCTGAGAGAGCAATTTGTCTGTTTCATACACAGACATAAATCTTTTCTCCTAACAGCTTTGTTTAAGGGACAGGACTGCTTGCTTCTACACCTGAACCTGCCACTGACATATATATGGTCATGCTGGGAAAGAAGTTATAGTGAGGGAGAATGCTTCCATTTACAAAAGTTGACTTGAATAGTGTTGCTCTCTCTTACGTGAGTACATACAGATGCAGAGTTCATGTTGTAATACAAACTTTCCTCGTGTTCAGTGCTTTGGTGCTTGTGGCCAAGTTACTAAAGGACAGCCACATCAAGCACACTTGTACAAACTCCGCCTCTGATTTCCCTGCAAAAGGGCAGCTCTTGGATTCAAGGATTGTGGCTGACATGGGTCCCTGACCATCTCCCAGGGCTCTGCAGAGGAGGTCTCTCGTCCCAACTCATCAAACTGCAGGAAACATTTTCCTTTCTCCAAAATCCTCTAAAAAAATTTGGAATGATAGATTTCCGCACTGCCAATAGCTCAGATTTTCTAAGTTTTATATCCTCCATAAAAGAAGCTATTGATGTGGAAATGGTTGTTCTATTTTTAAACAAAGTTAGTGAGTTACATAAGGAAGAGCCCTTTTATAATTAAAAAGAGGACAATACCAATGTATTTGTTTCTTGGTGCATAATTTGACTTTTAGCTAAGAATATGGGAAAGGCTCTGCTGGGTCAGGGTAAAAGTCTTCTGGCCCAGCATTATGTCCCCTAAGGGAGGCCAATAGGAAATACTTCAGGAAAGAGTGTAAGTGAAGGACAAGCAGGTGGTGATAGCTTTGCCATCCCAGTTCCAGCAATTACCATTTTAAGGATTTCCTGAATAGAGGTTGCAACTGGACAATTATGTTTAATAGCCCTTGATGGATCTTGCTAATAGCTATTAATCGAAAAGGGAGCCTCTTTTGTCATTTCATGACTGATCAGTTGCTTTGAATGCTCTTACTGAGGACCTTGTGTAAGGCTTTTTAGATAATCCAGGTACTCTGTAGAAGCCAAATCACCCTTATTCATATGCTCACTAACTTTCTGAAAGAAGGCTATTAGGTTTGTGAAGCATGTCTTCCCAGGGGGCTAAGCTGTGCAGGTGCCCCCACAGCCTTTGGAAAAATTGGCATCGCATTTGTTGCCCTTTGGCTTCTGGGACAACTGCCAGAGCCAGTTAAATAACAGCTAGCAGTTCAGCAATTTCATATTTTAATTTGTTTAAAATAGCTGGTGAACAGCATCTGATCCCACCAATATTATCAATTTCTTCAAAATTAGCCACAGTGCCCGAGATATCAGTCCTAGCAGTAAAATGATCCCTAGCCGTTGCTTTCTTTTTTCTGCAACAGGTAAGTGTTTTTTACGGAGCAAATACTAAAATCCTGCAGCTTTACCTCCTCATGACTAGATTTTAAGAAGATTAGAACTTCTGTATTGCCACTGCTGACTGGCAAACTTTATGCTTAGCCGAAACTTGTAACTGAGGGAAATGTGTCCTCATTGCTTTTGAAAATTAAAGGAAAATCATTAATAATATTACAGACCAGTAACAGCTGATGTATATCAGCATAGGTCCAACAACATCCCTGCAGATACAAGAAAGTAAGTAAAAAAAAATTAAATTATCTTATCTAAAAATATATCAACTTTCTGTAACCATTTCACTTTCTGTATGTATGTATGTATTTTAAGGGTTATTTTAAAATATTTATCTCAATTATCAATTGCCTACAGATACTGCTATCCAAAGAGATTGAGCAGATACTGTGTTGACTACTATATTCTTCTCATATGGGCCTTAACTATGAGGTATAAAACTCTGAGGCCATTTAGAATTATACTGTTTCATTTAAAACTTGGTTATTAATCCTGAGATAAAAATATCTACATTTCTTGGTCTGTTTTTAAAGAGAGATGCAACTAACAAAAATGTTGCACCTCGTATAATTTTATGTGCTGCCTAATATAAATATAAAAACTCGTCATCTTTTTAGTTAATGTTGGGGAACATACAACTCCACTAAATTCAGTGGAGAGAGGTGATGCTGTGCCAGTTAAGGTTCTGGCCTAGAGGTAGATTTCACACAGAAGTTAAGAGGCATTTATAAAGATTCAGGAAAATTATTTGGCTCCAAGTTAGCCATTTCTAATAAAAACAAGTAAAACCCAAATTGCTGTGTATGTACAGTGTTGAAATGAAGAGTGAGATGCCAACAATTTCATTGGAAGCGCTGGTACAGCAGAAAGATCCATGGCAGTAACATAATAATGGACACAGGTACATACGTGTCTGTGTTTATGTACACATGTATGTACATCAGTGTGCAACATGCAGGCATACAATTGCACACATACATACATATTTATCTATACACACACATCTATGTGAAAAATGAGAAACAACAAACATTGCGTGTCTGTGTCGGGGATGAAAGGAGCAAATGGTTTGTCTCAAAAGACTGCAATTGCCTGCCAAAGGATGAAAGGCAATTGTCTGCCAAGGCCTTGTAAGAGATGAAAGAAGCAAACGGTTTGTCTCAAGTATCTCGGTTTTAAGAGACTGCAGTTGTCTGCCGAGGGACCTCTAATCCTACTCTTTGCTGATAAGAGGCACTGCCGAAAGTCCTGCTCCCTAGAAGTGTGGAACATCCTGATACTTGGGCTCCCTTGAAGTTTGGGACTCAAGGATTTATAGCACCTCCCTAATATTATGATAATCAAGAAGACACTTTTATCCACTTTTTCTTATGTTAATCGCAGAAAGTTAGGCAGAGGCTTGAGAATTTTTGTTTAAAAAAGGTGAATGAAAATGAAGACACAGGACTGCCATGGGAGGACCCCCAGGATACAGACCATCCCTGGATCCAAGGGTGGTGATATCTTTCTGAAATCTTTCTCTCTTTTTTCCTTTTCCTTTTTCTTTTCTCTTCAAGCATCTCTCTCTGTCTCTAACTATATTCCTGGAATGTAAGGGTAACATCATTACAAGTTTTTTAGTATCAATAAGTGATTATGAGATTTTAGTACTGATAAATGATGGCAAGTTTTTAGTGTTAATAAGCCATGGTGGCTGTTCGTATAGTGGTTGTTAGTTGTAATATCGTTGTAGTTTTGATATTTTTGCTAATTGTCCTATTGTTACACCTCTAGCAGGTGTCACATCGTTGTAAGTATTAGTGTTGTTGGTAGGTGGTGGTATTGTTATACCTTCTTTGCAAAGTCATTTGTCTCTTGTAATCCCTATTTTTACATCTTTTAATACAATTGTTGTTTAATTGAACCTCTCAAAGCATTGTTCCCGGTGTTCCAGGAACACAGATATCCAAAAGGGAACCTTGCACCTCACCCACCGAGTGGGATGGGACAGTCTGTACCTATGAAGATAACTTATACATATATAATGAGATGGTGATAGCATAGCTTTCAGTTCTGAGCTAGTTGTTGGTAAATTTGCTCGGACTAAAAGCCAAGGAAACCCTGCCTGCCTGTGAAAGAAAAAAAAATAATCCAGTGAAGAGAGGCAGGTTACCATTGAACACTGAACATGCATGAAAGACAGGTAGGGGTGGCTTTCACAGCATTTTCCCTCTCTGTTCTTGTTAGGCTTCTTGATGATCAGTGTTTATTCATGGAGCAGGGGAACAGGGCACCAGAGCAGCCACAGCTGGCCAGCATGCATCCCAGGAACCCTGAGTGCAAGCCTCCCTCCAAACCTGTGCTGAAAGCAAAGCCACTGCCACCAGGTTGTTGGTCACTGAGGCACAAGACTGGAGGCAGTCTAATGCAATGCCAGAGCTAGGTGTCCTCAGGCCCTCTCAGACACCCTGGTGAGCCCTCCAATACACAAGAGAGGATGATTTTGAAAAACACAAATGGACCCAGGTCGTCTAAAATCTCACTGGCTGACAAAAGATTGTGGGGAGGGGGGAGTCATTCCTTAATGAATTCCACAGGTTTCTTTAGACTTATCTGCAGGATGAGTAATACAAACATAAAGCTTTTCACCAGTGGACCACTAGGCAAGATGGGAATAGACTGAAAGCTGTCAGTATTGGGTTTTAAAGGCATCCATCACACACCGGTACAATGCTAGCCGCAGTCTCCAAAATACCAATTATATAGAAACACTGAACCGTACCAAGCTACAAATTGAAGGGATTTGATTTTATTACAAATGTTTCTGTCTTTTCCTGTTAAGAACATAGAGCATTATGTAGTGATGTGGAACTGCCTTTTTAGTTACCCTTGGAGAGCATTTTTTTCCAAGCAAACAATAACAGTAACAGTTTTCCTCTCTCACTTGCAATGACTGTGATGGGGCTTAATAGGAACATTTATAACAACCTTGACCCAATCTGCATTTAATCTTCTGTTGCCATGAATGGCGTGACAGCAATTTGCACAATCTCATGATTTTTTGTTCTTTGCTGTGTGACAGTAGTTGTATAAAACAGTTTTGGATTATTCACTCTTTTCTAAGAAGGATTAAATCCATACACATTTGCAAAAAAGTCTGTTAATTAGTTTCTACTCAGTAATGTATTTCGTGAGATGACAAAACATAATTTTATAAACAAATATAATAATTCTTTACCATTTAGATCCATTGCATCATTTGATTTACATCTACATAAACAGGTATTGTTAGAACAACAAAAAACCCACAAACTTGTAAGAGAGAGATAAAGGGAAACATTGAAACATTTATTCTATAGCCCTATCTATTTATTTGAATCAGTATTAGACTTACATGTAGGTCAGCCCTTAAAAAAGATGGCCTCTGAATTCCATTTAATTTCAGATATCTCCGCTACAAGTCTTTGCACAGTCTGTCAGAGACAAGAATTTTATTATTTTGTGCTCCGCTTCACTGTCACAATAGAGACATAACCCTGGATATCATAATCTGTTGTCACATACATTAGTTCAATATTACTTTTCATTTGGAGGATCAAGAGCGGAAAAAAAAAAAAGGATTTCTGTAGTTTTCACTGAAATATGGCTTAAAGTGAGTCAAATGTAGAGTTGTCCTGTGTACGCAGGTTTATTCCAGAAAACACATCTCTGTAGACTATTTGACTACATTATTGAGATAAAACCCACATCTTCAAACTGCCGATTTCCATTTAAATACTGCCAGGGAGACATTTCCATTCCTTAAGTTGCACTGCCCTCTGGGGGAGATGATCTTCAGATATATCTCCATATCCATGCTGAGAGAACAAAAGCCCTCCTAGGTTTTCTCTTTCACTTTTGAAGGCTGAGGATTTTTCCTCCTCCAAATTTTATGCTGACACCTAATATGATTTTGGCATCTTAGCACAAAGATGAAAGAGGCCCCATTACAGACACCTTTTATTTGCTTTTTATTCCCTTACACGTTATTTTTTTTATGTGTGTACTTGGAAATCTTGTCTGGGAAGGCCTGGAGGTGCTTTTACATTTTTCTGAGATTTGTGAATGTATGGGAGTCTGTCCATGGTGAAAAGTCTGATGCTTCATGAAGCAATGCCCTTGGTTCTGGAGAAACATGCTCGTGGCTCCTACACAACTGAAGATGGACAGAAAACACATCAAGCTCAACACTTCAGAAAATGTTTTAACATCTGCTTACGCAGTGCACATTCCTAACCCGTACATGGACACTGCCTAGCTATATGGGGAGCTGCTGGGCTTTCAGTGCACAGGTGGCATGCGTGGTCGCTGTCTGTTTCCTGGAAGCCTTAGGGTTTATTCTGTGTACACCAGGCAACATATTCTACGTGTTGTGTTCCCTGCCGCCTACTTTCTGGTGCCTTCAAACAGCAAATGCAATGAATGGTAACTCAATTACTGAGGGCAGAGATCCACGGCAAGAAATGCAGCCTCCCTCAGCGTGAGGCAGGCAGGCAACTTGTCTACCTCCAGTCCAGAGTGATTTTCGGAATTCTGCCTCCCATGCTGTTTACCAGTGTGTTGAACCACTAACAAAAACCTATGGATTTGCAAAAACCTTGCCTAAAGCAGAAGCCTGTTTAGTGTATCTTGTCGTGTCTAGCTTGCTCTTCCTCTCAGTGGTTTGAGGACATGAACTAAAGAGACAGAATGGTCACCAGGACTTTTCTGCTGCAGGTTCAAGTGTGTGCAGCCGTGTTTGGGATCCCCAACTATGCAGCTCCGGGCTCTCTGCAGACCTGGTGTTCACTGAAGGAGCTGATGAAAGTTGCCTGTGCAGACCATGGAACTGACAGGTGGTCTCCAGCATGGAAAAAGCATCATTTTCCAATATGCATCTGACAAAAAGTTTTTAGTAAGAAGCTCCCTAAGACAAACATGAAAAAAAAAGTTACTTCAGCTATTTGCATCCTGTTATTTTCTAAAAAATTTCAGAGCTACTCAAATAACGGACAACTATGATTCTCATGTCCATATAAACTCAAAAAGACTTACAGGGAATCAGGAGATCACACTGGGGAAGCCATCTGAGCAGGTATCTGAGTATGAAGGATTCCACCTCCCTTCAAACTGAATAAAACTGAAGCACAGCAATAAAAATAAACAAAGGACTCACACCTAGCAATGTTGCAGGAGGTTTTTCTGGTGGCAAGTGGACTGAGAGCAAATAATTAAAAGAAACTCCAGTACGAAGGAAAGTACCTACCATCATGGCTGAAGGTAAGCAAAGTCCTAAGCATTTCCATAGCAGCATATGAACAACCAAAACAGATCTCCAAATTTCCAATAAACATTTTTGAGAAACTGCTAGTTTCTACACAACTGAGATTTGATGATATGATCTGAAGCTGTCACGCAAGCTGTATGAATTGAAAGTAAATTAAAACTCCAGAAGACAAATTCCTGTAGCAGATAGCTTATCTCTTACAATTTCTTAGGAAAGATGTGTGATCAAGGAGGAGGAGGATTTGGTTCAGTGAAGTGTACGTAATGCTTCTGTATCTTGTCACAGTAGATGATCCAAATAAAAGAGCAGAGAGAATGAAAGAATCAGAGAACAATGATGTGATTTAATGCTTTCAAAGAAAAGAGATCAGGTTGGTCTGGACAGAAATAGTCTGCCTTGGCTATAAGAGGTTTTTGTAAGGAAAAAGAGTGCATTGTGAAGATTGTGGGAATACTGAAGCAGAAAAAATCAGTAACTAATGAAAACTCATATTTGGAAAAGAGCAAGGACTTCACAAAAGAGACGGAATGGACTCCCTCTCTCCACTGTGTTAGCTGTGAGCTGATGTTGAGCCTGCAGGACCTTCTGGCTATTGTGGTGGTGCTATGCAGAGGATGAACACAGCATGCTTTACTGGATCAAATTAGTGCACAAACAAAAGCAGTCATCAAGAATTATTTTTGTGCATCTAAAGGGACTCCCAACACTTCCCCCCCCTCCCACCCTCCTGTTGCCCTTCTGAAGAGATACAGGACACAGGAGGACCAAATCCTTGTTCACTGCCAGCCCCTGCCTCATGCCCCAGCGACAGGGCGCAGGAGATAGCAGCACTCACTGCCTTCTTCTCCTCACGTCTTTTCTCCTCCTTGCTGCAGCTGCAAATCCACTTCCATGACCCTGCCTGACATGGGGGAAGGTCCCATTACACTACAGTGAATCTTGTAGGGAAGATGGCTCAGACCTCAGGCTTAGACCTCACGCTCAGATCAGAGTTCATCTGCACCTAAGTCCTCACTGCAGGACTAAGAGGTGCTTATTGGTAATAAACCAAGGAGAGCCTGGTAACCACTGGTGAGCAGACTGCACTGTAGCTGTCAATCCCATCTCCCACCCTCAAGCACCTCCACTTCAGCAACATTTTTACTTTCATAGAGATTTTTCAAAAGCATTCTTAACTGTTTGGCAAGGACAAGCATGCCACATTTTATTTCAGTTCAGTATTCAATGTCCACTAATTCTGGGTACTTACCTTTCAAACTAACAGCTATAACCATTTTGTTAAAAATTCACATTTCCTTTTCTATCACTGGACAACTATTACAGCCTTAAACCTTCAGGCTGCAAAAGTTCCTTCTTAGCTTTTTCTTTGCATGTTTGATTTGGAAAATAGGATTGCCTTTAAATAAATTCTAAATGACAGATTTAGCAACATTCATAGGTAAGTCCAACCTGAGCAGTAGCTCAGTATGTAGTACTATAAGCATTTCATATGTTAGTAAGAAGATAAACTTGTGAGAGTCAAAAATGTTCAATTTGTAAAATTAAGTTACATATTGTTTACTCCATGTGAAATTTTCTCTCATACTGCTAGGTATTTTACTCAAAAATTAAATTTATTTAACCTTAAGTGCCTACTTTTGGCTATTAAAACACATTTGACAAATGAAATGGCTATTATTTTATCAGCTGAGACAGCATCCTCGATATTATTATATTATTAAAATGTACATTCTCTGTTCATTGATCATCCAATTATTTTACAAAGATTTTTGAGGAATACCTTCTACATAGCACCACCATGACAGCTAGAAGGTCCTGCAGGCTCAACGCTCTCTTTAGTACTTGTAAGAAATGGGGTCCCTAATGAGATTGGAATCTACATGGTTTTTATGGGATGAAGCCAACCCTTCAGTATTGCTCATGTAAGGGTGCCTACAGCCACCCAGCTCCAGCCCTGTAGGTGATTCTGGGAGGTGCTGGGAAACAGCACAGCAGCTGTTGCAGGGAGGCTGGCCTGTCCAGGGAGACCTTAGAGCAGCCTTCCAGTACCTGAAGGGGGCCTACAGGAGAGATGGGGAGGCACTCTTTATCAGGGAGTGTAGTGACAGTATGAGGGGTAACGGCTTTAAGCTGGAAGAGGGTAGATTTAGATTAGATATTAGGAAAGAATTTTTCACTGTGAGGGTGGTGAGACACTTGGTTGCCCAGGGAGGTTGTGGATGCCCCATCCCTGGAGGGGTTCAAGGCCAGGCTGGATGAGGCTTTGAGCAACCTGGGCTAGTGGAGGGTGTCCCTGCCCATGGCAGGGGGGTTGAAATTCGCTTTAAGGTCCCTTCCATCCCAAACCACTCTATGGTTCTATGATCTTCCCGCTTTCTGGCACCCCCTGGTACAGGTACGCATGAGAAGGCAATGAAGCAACACAGGCCAACTCCTAACCCCCTTATACCCTTCCAGCCCACTGGGGATGGGACCAAAACACGACGGCGACGCCGGCAGCCACGGCCGGGCGGCGGCCTTTCCTCTGCGCGGGGGCTGCGACCGGCGAGGCCGCACTCTCCAGCCCAGGCTGGCCGGCGCCTGCAGCGCCGCCGGGAACAGGCGGGCCCCGACCTGCGGCGGCCGGGCGGCCCCGGACAGACACGCGCCCCTGCCACTCACAACCTCAGCCCCGACGGGCCCGAGCCCGCGCCCCTGCTTCCCTCCCTCCGGAAGTGACGTTGCGCGCTGCCGTCACCGCAGCCGGAAGCGTTGTCGGGAGCAGTAAACAAGCACTGCGCTTCCATCTTTGAGGAGCTGGAGCCCGCCGCCGGCCATGGGCAGCGTTCTGGGCCTCTGCTCCATGGCGAGCTGGGTAAGCTGGGGGCGGGCGGCGCGGCGGTTCCCTACCCCTCTTTGCCCGTTGCAGGCCTTAAGCGGAGCCAGCGGCTGGCGCTGCCCCCTCCCGCGGGTCTCGCCCGCCGCCTCCCCGGGCCTTTGTCTCCCAAGGGCGGAGGCGGCTGCAGCGCTGCCCTCCCGGCTCCTCAGCCCCCTCCCGGCTCACAGCCAGACTTGCTCCGCCCCAGGCGGCCTCCGCCCCCGCTCCTTGGGGCAGGGCTGTCTCCCCAGCGGGCTGGAGGAGGCGGGCCCTGGGTCGCGCCCCCGCGGTGCCCCCCACCCTTCCCAGGTTTGGCTTCTCCGGAAATCCCCAGGGATCCGCCGGGGCCGTTCCGGTGGGGCGGTGGGGAGCTTCGTGCTAACTCCGCCAGGCCTGTCGCGCTGCTGGTTGCTGCTTCCTCTGCGTTAGTGTATGGGAGGCGTTACTGCGTCTGCTAAAATTCCCCCTCTCCACATCTGTAAAGGAGTCAAAATCTAATTAGATGCTTACGAAGTTAGGCATTTTTTTCGAGAAAAGAAAAACTCGCGTGTTATCTAATCCTAATGATTGTATTTGATTCCTCTTACGGCTTTGTCTTGAGCAGCTCCACCCCTTGTAGCATCTTTGTCCTATGGAGCTATCGTCTTCTCATTGCACAGTAGTCTGTGGTGATGTGTCACCACCATGCTGAGCATTGTCAGGTGATTTTTCTTAATGGGAAATAACAGTTTGAGAGGGTTTTAAAACTGTTGGCACTATGCAGAAAAACAGAGAAGTTGGAAGAGATCCTGCATAGCAGTGCTCTCCCCAGTTGAGGCATTGCTGTCTTATCCTTAAGTGATAATATGTCTTTCTGAGTTTATTCCTTATGCAAATAGACACCATCAGTTGGTTTGTGAATCATTAGACATTTGGCTTAAAAATATCAATGGGATTATGAAAACCTGAATTTTCCATACCAAAATATTGTACCATACTTGAATTAAATTAAATTATGTATATGTAAACAGTTCATACAGTTTGGTGGTCTAACTCAGCCTTGTATTGATTCAAGCTTCAGTTTTTTGTGCTGTCAAAATATATGGACTTTGATTCCCCCAGTACAGAGTGATACTTAATTAGATATTTAACTCCTTAATCTCCTGTACAAATTCCATTAAATGATCCTGGAATTGGTAAATCTATATGAGCTAAGCTTCCAGGCTGATATGCATGTAAATAAGCTACTAGAACACCGATAATAATCCATTAACAAAATACTGTAAGTGTTCATTTTGCCTAATTAACATTTTAAACACTACTTAATGGATTAGCTAGTTAGGCTTTAATAACTAGCTGAATATAGCTAGCATTAACATATTGGATTATTGTCAAATATTAAGCGATGGTATAACTATAGGTTTTAATTCAAGTACTTGAGTTAATATATACTGCTCTTTCAAGTGCATGAACAGCCACTCTCATCACTGACTGGTGTTGTGCATGAAGAATCCATGTATGCTTGCTCTTGGTTTTGAGTGTTCGTTTCTGTAGAGAAAATCAGCTAATGGTCTTTTGGTTAAAATTATTTACATGGACATGTAATCATAGAATGGTTTGGGTTGGAAGGGACCTTAAAGATCATCTAGTCCCAACCCCCCTGCCATGGGCAGGAACACCCTCCACTAGACCAGGTTGCTCAAAGCCTCATCCAGCCTGGCCTTGAACACCTCCAGGGATGGGGCATCCACAGCTTCCCTGGACAGCCTGTTCCAGTGCCTCACCACCCTCACAGTGAAAAATTTCTTCCTAATGTCTAATCTAAATCTACCTTCTTTCAGCTTCTAGTCTAAATCTACCCTCTTTCAGCTTAAAGCTGTTACCCCTCATGCTATCACTGCACTCCCTGGTAAAGAGTGTTTCCCCATAATCTTGATTGGGTCAAATTTAGTGTGGGTAACTAATACCCATCCATTCCTTTAAAGTGACCAAAGAAATCAGGGTTTTGTTTTGTTTTCCCCTGATGGCTTTAAAGTGTTGATTTTCTTTCCACATTTGAAATCACAGATGATCAGCACTTAGAGCTTATGTGATAGTTCTTTTAGGAGAAATCTCTCAGTGCTGATCTCTAAGGATATTTCAGTATGAACACTGTTTGTGGGTCTGAAAGAGACACAAACTGTGAGGGTGACATAGTAGGGGAACCAGATCTAGCAGAGTTTGTGCCACTGCAGACTGTGCTACGGCCAGGAAAACTAATCCTCCCTTGTCTGGGAAGATGCTGCTGTCGGCATCACTTCAGCTGCGTAGCTTCTCTGCAAGGCTGTGTGTTGTGCCATGCAGAGCTGCTCTGGGTAACTGACCTTGGCGCCTGGCCTCATGCCTTTATTTCTTCCGTATTTTTTAATATGGTGTTACTGCTGTCTATAGCTCTGTCCTATTATGTGCTGATCAGACAGTGTTTTGGATTACTGTTTTTAGGAGCAAAGATGAACCTGTCGGAGGTAGGGGGATGGGATGGGAGAAGGCTTTAAGAGCATTGTCATCTCACCAAAAATCTTCTGATCATGATGACCTAGATTGGTCAGGCAGTGCTGTTTTCACTCTTCTGGGTCTTGCTTCTATTGCACTGTTCTTTAAAATAGCTCAGCTGCTGGTTTTTTTCACTTCAATATTCTCTGTCAAGGCAAAGATACTGATTGAATCAGTTCTTTTTGGAGTATGAGTAGGGATCATGTAGCTAAAACCTGAATAGGCCCAGCAGGGGGCTTAGTGCTTTTGCAAATACTGAATTTAGTCATTACCCTAGTAAGAAGATTACATTTGATTTTAAAAACTTGTTCTGTGTGCATCAGGGGCAGTAACATTTGACTTTCTGTGGGTTTGTGGGATTTTCTCTCTCCTGCAATATTAATCTTGTTATGTGTTCCTCCTGCAGTTTCAGGTGCTCTGGAGAATGAAGTGACTAGTTCAGCAGGCATGGATTAACTTGTCTGCCCAGCTGGCCACTCCCAGAATAGGTGTGCAGGTCATCTTTTCTTGTTTTGCCTCAGTGAACACCACTGAGCTGTTTATTTTTCTCAAAAAGGTGCAGGAATATGAGTTGGCTAGTAGCTACGAAAGTTACTGGATGGCAGTAGGTTTATGCAGTCATGACTTAGTAACTGTTGTCTGAGTTTCCTTAAGAAAGCAAGCTTAAAACTAATTGCAGAGTAGCTCTTTGCCTGCATCTGTGACTAAGCTGGGCTTCAGCTGGGGAGTTAACATTGAGTTTAGGTCTCTGTAGTAGTATCTTACTGTTTGTACTGTAGCATTTTTTTGTAGGAGCCGTGCTCTGAATTTAGGAAGAATGAAAGTGGTACAAGTTATCCTTTGTCTCCTGCTGATAAACTCAATTCCATGGGCTGGATATTCTTCACTTTTTGTTCTTTTTGAAGTCTGTTACTTTTTAGAAGTGTTTTTTGACAGTAGTTCAACAATATTATTTTATTGGAATGGTGTATATATTATTCTGTCTTGCTAAAGTCAGAGGGACTTGGACTGTAATGAGATTCCTTGTAGAAGCGGACAACTTGTGTAAATAGTATCAGTTATCAATAGGTGTCTCTTGTTCATAGATGTGCATGATCACAGCTTGTAAGGATGAGCTGTTTGGGGGCAAAATGTTTTAAAAGCTGGTGTTGGAGCTCAGACACTTAAATGAAGTATATTGCCTTGTGTGAGGCACATAGTCTCCCAGTGAGGGGGAGACATCTTTATTTCAGCCACTGCAAGCCTCCCCTGTTTCTAAAAACATGCATTCCCCTATATTCCCCTTGATGCATACAGCTGCTTGAATTATTTAGGTATTTAATGAACAGTTTAACACTGGGATTCTCCAGAGGAGCGATTTTTATCCCAAATCAAATTTTTTGTCCTTGCACCAAATTTTCTGCAGCAGATGAGCCTAGGCTTATATTCTACTCTGCCAAATTCAGCATTTTGTTCAACAGTATCTTTAAAAATATTAATGCAGACAGAATTAGTTCAAGAAAGTAATTTGTTGAACAAACAATAGAAATATTCTTCACTAGGAAAGTTATTTGTGTGTGTGGAGGAAATAGTGCAATGCATTGGTACTATAAATCCTGATGCATCCTAAGCTAATATTTGCCATACATTTCCTGCTTACCAAGTGTAGGTGCCCCTGTTGTAGTTGCTTGCAGTTATAGAACAGCCTTAAAAGGATCATCTGGTCCAGCTTTTGTAGGAAATGGAGCCTAGATGAGATGATCTAACACCCTGTCCAGTGGTGTCTTGAAAACCTCCAGTGACGGGGACTTGACCATGTCCTTGGGGAGATTGTTGCAGTGACTGATTGTACTCACTGTAAAAAATTTTTTTCTTATATCGAGATGAAACCTCTTCTGGAATCTGTGCCTTTGTACTCTTTGTGCTGTAACACATACTGAAATAGTTATAATAGTTTACATACTGAAATAATTATAATGAGAATCTACCTAGTTTCAATTTTTTAGCAAGACAAATTTAATAGTGAAGTTGCTAACTTAAAAATTATTTTGGAGCATAGTGGAGTGAAAAATCTTCCATTCTCAGAAGAGAACACAAGTGCAAAAGGAATACAAAGCAATTATTTAAATGACCCAGTTTTTTGTGGGTGTGATTGAATCTGTAAAAACAGATAATCTGAGCCTTTTCCTGAGGGTTTCTCAGGAGGCTGCTGAGAGTGTTGTGGCAGTCTGTCTGCTCTTCCCTGCAAACCCTGGGGCCTTCCTGGTAGCAGCAAACTGCGGGTGTTTTTGTTTGTCATATGACTAAACTTTTAACAACTCTTTCTGACACATGCCAGTCATACTGGATGTTTGACATGCACTGGTCATGTGGCCGTGTAGCTAGTCATGTTCTAATGTGAGTGACTGGGTGTCTTTGACTTGGTGATTAACAGCTGTGGCTTTTGTTACATGGCGGAGGTGTCCCTGCATGTGCGCCGGGGGAGAAGCTGGGTTTTATCACCCTTCAGTATGTTTGTCAGAGGTGGCATGGTCTGTTGTTGCTCAGATAGGGCAGTACTCGCTTGGTAATATTACCTTAGCTGAAAAATACGTGACCACCAAAATTAGCTATTAACTGCTCTCTGGGATTTTGTCTTCTAGGCAAAATAATTTATTAGTAAATTTGAAAAAACAAAACAAAACAGAAACAAAAAAACAAAACCAAAAAACCATCACATTTTGATTGTACCTTTCCTCTTCTGGCTTATGTTTACTTGTGAACCCTTGCTCTTCTTTCGCTTCCTGAGTTGTCACTTTCTGCAAATGGCAGAAAATCGTGAAGGAGTAAAGTATGTTTGCCACTTGCCCCCGCTGAGGTAGTGCTGTGTGCTCCCTTTCCTTCTTCCCACAATTTTATTTTTAAGAATTAAATACAGGTAAATTTTGTCCTGGTTTTTTTTTCTCCTCGAAATATTACAACGGTACAGCATTCCTATCCACTTTTGCTTTTGATATTTGGTAGCAATGATAATATGTGTACTGTGTCTTTGCTTTGTTCTTACTGTTTGTAAATTTTACATTGCACAAGTTAATTTTACCAGCTAACAGGATTGTGTGATATGTGAGTAGCTGCTAAATATGCAGTAATTTGCAACCTAAGCTTTAGGCTATTTTACCTATGTTAGTGTTCCAGTAATGTTTATGGCCCCAGTGAGGATTGTGGCCCAACTCTGCCAGATGCTGAAAGTGTACCTAGATGGCAGTTGTGCTCAGATTTTTTTTCTGCAGTGTATTTGTTTAATCTCTGCAGCTGTGGAAGGGAGGATGTGACTGTTAAGTAAAAGCAATCCTTGCATCTCATTTAGCTGAAATGAAATAAAATTCAAGAGAACAAATGATCCTGAATCCAGTCTTTATATCCTCTGAATGGATAAATGATTACTTTTGACACAGCACTAATTTCAGTGTACAGTCACGCTGCTGAGATTGTTAGGATACTCTGTAATGTGTTGCAGCCACTTAGTTTACGCTAGTGATGAGATGCATAGGATGAGTCATTTTCCATCATAACTTCTGATGATCTACACAGCCTAATTAAGTATTGAAATCTAGTAATGTAAAACTTTTTAAAGAATTTGTTTTATATCTGTCTCTCTGTCAGATACCATGCTTATGCGGAAGCGCCCCGTGCCTGCTCTGCCGGTGTTGCCCCAGTGGAAACAACTCCACTATAACTCGTCTGATTTATGCATTCTTCTTACTTCTTGGCGTGAGCGTTGCCTGTGTGATGTTAATACCAGGCATGGAAGAGCAGTTGAAGAAGGTAGGTTACTTCTTTGCTAACATGCTTGATAGAATGAATGTCACGTGTAATTGTAAACAACATCTTGAAAGCATGAGTTTTATTTGGAAATATGTAATTGTGCTGCCACCTGTGCTTCACAGTCACCGTTAGTTGGATTGTAGGTCAAATAAACAAAGAACTCGTGGGACGATCACTGCATAAGTGAAAAGCACTATTTAGAAATAATGTTGCACCTCTTCTTTAGTAGTGCAGAGCAGAAAAAGGGAAATCTGGCATTAAGAAAATATAATTTATATATGTGGAGTTTTAAATTATATTTTATTGAGATACTTATATTTGTGGCACTTGATTTTGATTGCTGTTAATAAAAGAATGAAAAATAACTACAATCTAAGATGTCTTCTAGTTTTGTGGTGCTGTTAAAATTACTTAAAATTCCATTTTAAGGTCTGCGAATGCATAACAAGAATATTTTTCACTGATGGTAGTAGTGTATTTTTCACTAAGGATATTAGGAAGTGCTTATAGGAATTTTATGGTTTATTAGTTATATGAAGATACAATAGTGCATATAAAATTAGAGTGATAATTTGAGTTATAGGAGAGCTTATAGATTCCCTGGACTCAGGTTGCTTGTGCTTTGGTTCTGTTGGTCTTTGTTTTGCCATGTTTAATTTTTTGTTTAGTAAATAGTAACTTCTGTTAGTCATGCTTCTGATTTTCTTCCCCTGAAATGATTCAACTGTAAATGTTTATTTCACTGTAGTACAATAACCACAGTAGAGCTTCAGTGAGAGACATTTTAGTCACACAGGAAAGAAAATGACAGCTTTCTGGAGTATGATTTGACTTCAGAAAGATGTTGCTTGTGTCCTGGTAGTGATTGGAAAGGATATTCTCAGCTGTTTCATATGGAAGTTGAAGATACTTCTAATCAATTGTGTTGTTACTTTTTGGGGAGAGGCTGTTTCTGTTTTAAAGAGATGTAAGCGGGCTGCCTTTTTCTGTCTGTATCATCAACTTGATAGTAACTGTCAAGTCAAATTTACCAAATTTAATTTGTCTCCTGATTCAGATCAACAAGTGAAAATCGCATTTCTTTGAGAAGTTCTGAAATTGCTAGTAACAAAAAAAAAACCCCACTGTTAATAAGATTTACTTTTGGTTTTGTTTAGAATTTGCTTATGTGGGGTGTTTTTCCTTGAATGTGTTTAATATTTTGTTTGGACTGTACCTAACAATACAGCCTTTCAGTATCATATTTTATAGCAATGTTAATAATTGCATAATGTTACAATATTAATATATTAATACTTTTCTAATACATATTTACTCCCGGGGCCTTTTACAGACCACTGAATGAGGTATCTTGTATTTATCACAGATTCCTGGATTTTGTG
Source organism: Syrrhaptes paradoxus (assembly GCA_013400615.1). Taxonomy (NCBI): domain Eukaryota; kingdom Metazoa; phylum Chordata; class Aves; order Pterocliformes; family Pteroclidae; genus Syrrhaptes; species Syrrhaptes paradoxus. Next base: position 159,967 of record VZTO01010419.1, on the reverse strand, counting down.
ATGGAGGGATGGGAACAACTATTCCTGGTGTGCATGGCCATGTGAACTGTGATGTGCTGGTTGGTTACAAAGCTGTGTACCGTGTGTGCTTTGGTATGGCCATGTTCTTCCTTCTCTTCTCCTTATTGATGATCAAAGTGAAGAGCAGCAACGACCCAAGAGCAGCAGTGCACAATGGGTAAGATACAGAAATGAGAACCCAGATGAGCAGTGTGCTGGATGCCTGTGAGATACAGCTACTGTGAAAATGAAGCCTGTGGCTGAACGCGCTCGCCACATTTACTATTCCACAAACAAGTTGATAATAGCTAGAGAAGTTTTGTTGCAGTAGAGGGCATTCAGGCTGAGAGAGTTGAGGCTGTTTAGCCTGCAGAAGAGAAGGCTCTGGGGAGACCCTAAAGAGGCCTTCCAGTACTTACAGGGGACCTACAAGAGAGATGGGGAGGCACTCTGTCAGGGAGTGTAGTGACAGGATTGCCGGGTAACAGTTTTAAGCTGGAAGAGGGTGGACTTTGATTAGATATTAGGAAGAAATTTTTCACTGTGAGGGTGGTGAGGCACTGGAACAGGTTGCCCAGGGAAGCTGTGGATGCCCCATCCCTGGAGGTGTTCAAGGCCAGGCTGGATGAGGCTTTGAGCAACCTGGTCTAGTGGAGGGTGTTCCTGCCCATGGCAGGGGGGTTGGAACTCGATGATCTTTAAGGTCCCTTCCAACTCAAACCATTCTATGATTCTATGTTTATTAAATAGATTTCTTAGACACAGCAGATTATTTTTTGTAAGAGGAAAAGATACATGTGGCTGTCACTTTTCAGAGCCTAAATTGTGAAAATGGATAATCTGTCCAGAGGTTTTACAATACTAGAGATTCTTCTTTTTTTTGAAAGAACAAAATTCAGAGGTAAATAATGTTACTAAGTTGCATTCCACTGAGACTTTTTCAACAAATAGAAAGATTTGTTGAAATCCCAAAAAAGCCTCATCTGTCCTGTAGGAATTACATTCCTCTTAACTTTGTTTGTAACGGCTTGCTCTTTTAGAACAATTTCATTTTAAAGATTGTAGCAGTTAATATATGCATCTATATAGTAGAGGGGGAAGGGATGTTTGCTTTGTTTACTTCTTTTGTTTGTTTCAGTCTAAAGAAAAATAGGCTGGGTACAGTACTAAGATGTGTTAACAGCAGTAACTCAGTTCAGCCTTTCCTTCTGCCCTGCTTTGTTCAGGAGAGCGTACTTGTTACAAGCAAAAAGAAAATGTTTCAGGTACATTCTACATCAGCCCTTTGTGGTTTTTTACAATAAAAGACACCTTTTACATGATATGGAATCTTTTTACCTAAAACTGCTTCTAAGTGTTAGGGATCTTCTTGCTACCTGTAACTGAAGTTGTGCTCTCCAGTACAAATTTTGGTACTATTTATGCTACCCATAGAAGTTAACTCTTCTTAGCCAATCTAGTGTCAGCACTAGGATAAAAGGAAAAAATATACTTGTTAACTGTTACTTGTGAGATATTTAATAATGTGACTTCCATTGTGTAATAACTAGTTGCTTCAATAGCATGCATTACAGGTAGCTTGATGAAAACTATGGCTTTTGATTTTTGAAATCTTCAGTAATACTTTGCAATGTGATCTTTCTGTCAGTGATTTGAAGTATTCAGAATATTAGGTTTTCTCATGTATGTGTACTAACTTTTTCATACTTGCATGCAAGTTAAGCCCAGTAGTGTGGTCCAGTGCCAATGTTTGGTTTTGTAACAGCAGTCAGGATGGTTTCTTGCCTCAGGTTAATAATAATAACCAGTTCTAATAATAATAAAATCAGTTCTAATGTATTCACAGGATTGTTGCTGGCTTGCCCAGAATGCATAGCGACTGTAGGTGTTACGTCAAATGAATATTGTTTTCAGCTGTCACGTTATGTGAGTTATGTCACGTTAAGATCCCTTAAAATGGAACTAGAGATGAAATTTATACGAACTTGAACTTGTCATTTCTATAATTGGCAATTACATTGATTAAAAAAAATTCACATGTGGATTCAAAAAATAGTTTTAGTGGGGTGTATGTTACCTGGTAAATGCAATAAGTTAATTCAGTTTTCAGGCTGGGTTTAGTCACTTCTCTGTATTACAGTGAATTAGTCCATTTTTCCCATATTCTGCACTTCTATTATCTCACATAGTTCCTCTCCACACAATTGGAATTCACTCCTCAGGTTACCATCACCTGGTTGTAACAGCCAGAAGGAGAGATTAAACTTGTTCAAAATATGGTAAAAAATCGGAAGGGATAGAAAACTTGAAAACCATGCAAGTGTTTGACATAGCAGGGTTGTGGTACATGTCTTTGTGCTGTGTTCAGTTTTGAAACACACAGAGATGTTACCACGCCTATATTTGGAACTGCCTGTCACTGTGATTAGAAAAAATACTCTTCACCTTCTTGTAGTTTTGTTGGCATAACTTTTTCACTTGAAATTCCCTAGGCAGGGTGTGTTTGTACACTGTCTGTATTAGGGGTGAGTTTGGTGGATCTTTGGTGGAAGATATATCCTTGTGTCCTGTCTGAGAAACATCTGATCTGTTTTGTTTGTCCATGAGTGCCTGTCTTTTACCAATTATATTTAAAACTAGTTCAATTACTAATTCAATTAAAAAGAAAAAATCAATGGCACTGCACTGGAACAGGGACTTAGAATTTGATTGTGTCCTTTCTGTGAAGGATGAATGTTTTGCTTTTGTTATTGTGATAAATCCTCATCTGATGTAGGCCTAAAGACTCTGAAGTTAGGTGGGAAGAATCTAGGCTTTTGTACATCTCTTTCTTGCAGGAAATGAATTGAGACTGGTAGGAAACTCCAGCATAATGTTTTCTGTCATTGTAGGCACCAACCAGATCTTCTGCCTTTTTGGTTTTGATATTAAGAAGAGAGAGGAATTTTTTTTTTCTACACATTTTTTCTGATATGCAGGCAGTTCAATTATCTCACTGCTCTAGTTAAAAACCTTAAAAACCCACAAAACCAAGAAACTATCACAATTACATTCCACCTTAGCTTCATTTGTAATACATCAGTGAGATAGCTCCGGCAAATGTGTCAAACTCTGTGTCAGTGTAGCACAGTTTAAGCATAACTTTCTGGAGAACAAAAGTATTGGGCAGATAAAAAACCTATTTTTATCCTGCTTCAAAAGAAGCAAGCTAAGAATGAGTGAATTAAAAACAGCTCTTAAGGATATACATTTTGTGTATGTCTGAGTTTATGTGAATTAGATTCGATTTCAGCAGTTGCCTGACTACTTTTTTTTCCCCCTTTAGATTCTGGTTCTTTAAATTTGCAACAGCACTTGCAATTAGTGTTGGAGCTTTCTTCATACCAGAGGGATCATTTACAACTGGTAAGGGAATATTGTCTTCCACTGTATCATGGTGCAATCATAACTGGATTCAAAACCAAGTGCATGCTGATGTCTTAAAGTTTTTATTGTAGCTGTGTAACCATAGCACTTTTCTATGTTTAGGGACAGTAAGACAGGGTGGTAAATTGTCTATGCTTCTGAACTGGTATTGTTTTCTTTCTCTTTTAGTGTGGTTTTATGTAGGTATGGCTGGAGCATTCTGCTTTATTCTTATTCAGCTGGTCTTGCTCATTGACTTTGCCCATTCCTGGAATGAGTCTTGGGTTGAAAAAATGGAGGAAGGAAACTCAAGATGCTGGTATGCAGGTAAAGGACTGTACTACAATCAAGTTTTAAATTTCATTGTATGTTATGTTAAATAAGTTATTCACTGGGTAATGCATTTTACCAGAGTTCAGAAGGGCTGCTTTGTGTGTAAGTATCATTTTGTCAGCTGGTGTAGTTCAGCTCTGTTGTCTTGCTGTCGTGTCGATGTTATGTTAAATGGAGGGGGGGGCAGAGAGAGGGGCAGCAGCCCCTGAGAGCAGGGCATCAGTTTGTGGTAGCGGAGCAGTGGTAATTGTAGGGTTTGGGGTTTTTTTCCGGCACAGGCTTTGTTACACCTTAGCGTCGATTGAAATTGAACAAGCCTGCTACATAAGCACCTCAAATAATTGCTTTTTCTTTGTCTGTGCCAGTCAGTCATTCTTCGAAGTTATATGCTGAGTGAAAGGCCAAGATAGTGAAGGAGAGTACAAGTCATTTCACAGGAGAAACAAGACATTAATTTTATTAAAGCGTTTCAGATGTGATGATTTAGGTATTTCAAAAGATAGCACAGCCTGTCTTCATGCAATGGCCACTTCACTCTTTAATGTTTTTAATAAGATGGAAATTGGAAATAATTCTGTTTTTCCTTCTGTTGGAGAAGTAGTTCTTCAGTTTCTTTTTTAAGCTTTTAGCCACAGTGTACGTAGTATAACTGCATTCCTTCATACTTGCTCTTCTTGGTTGCTGTTAGAGCACTGGAGAATCAAGTATGGCTTCAGTCTTCCCATTTAGTGTGCTCTTCCTTTTTAACACCTCAGGATATTGGGACGAACTTATTTCCTTTCCATTTCTTACTGCTCACTAATTCTGTCATGTATACTGTATCCAAAATCTGATAATCATGTAATATTATTTCAATTTCAATACTTTCCATTATTAAACAGTGTAACTCCTGGTTTTATCTCTTTTCACAGCTCTGCTGTCGGCTACGGCTGTCAATTATCTGATGTCTCTAGTAGCCATTGTCTTGTTTTATGTTTATTACACTCATCCAGAAGGTTGTTCTGAAAACAAGGCATTCATCACTGTTAATATGCTGCTGTGTATCGGTGCTTCTGTAATGTCAATTCTGCCAAAGATTCAGGTATAGTTTTAACTCTGTTATCTTTTGTTTTTTTTTTCTGTATTATCAGTCCCAGAAACCTATAATATAATCACACCTGAAATATTTTATTTACCTAACTTTTCTATTTCATGACTTTTTCATATAGGAGTCTCAGCCAAGATCTGGTTTGCTGCAGTCTTCTGTGATCACAATTTATACAATGTATTTGACTTGGTCAGCTATGACCAATGAACCAGGTAAGTGTTGTAGCAATATATGGCTTTTTGGGTAACTAGTTCAGCAGTAAGTTGTCTCTTCACCATTTTGCAAGGCAATATTAGAATTGGGGTACTAGAATGCATGCAAGATAGAGGCAGGACTCGTTAGTTTGTGTATTCTCCTCTCATGCTTACTTTCTGTAATAATACTGAAGAAATAGTTCTTCCAAAGATAATGTGTTTTTCACTTGCTCTTATGTTTATCGTATGGAAGAATTTCTACCCATTGTTGGCAGGAGAGTCGTATTCTAAAGCTTAGATTTTGCAGAGTACAACTCTTTCAAGGTGTCTGGAAGGTTAGTCTCTGTGCCAAATTTCAGGTTTCTTACTTGGTGACTGAGATGCTACTGATTAGATTTTTCCTAACTGAGGATTTAAAAAAATGTATTAATTGTGCCTGAAGACAACTGAGTAGCTCTAAAAAAAAAATAAATAAATAATTCAGGCATTCTGGTAATTAAAAGAAACTAATAAACTGCCAAATATGGATTTTGGTGTTTTTAATTAATCTGTCTGTTTTATCTTAGTTATCAAAAATCTTCTCTGCTTCTGTGTAACAGCATAGATATAAACTAATTTCTGCAGCAATTATGGGGAAATAAGACTGTGTGCTACTTCCAGCTTTTTCATCTGTGTTATGCTGTGTGTTGGGAACTGTGATAATATGAAGCTGATTTTGTAGCATTCTTTTCTGAGTCCGAGATGACTTTGGTACCCCAGGTATAGACTGTATGGTTGTCGAACTTGTTTTCTACTGGTAGAATTTCTAAAGCTTAATATGCAAAACATTTTTATTTTGTTGCATCTTAATTGCGTGAGATGGAACAGTAAAGCAGCTGATGTATATCTTGCATAAGTTTAAAATCCTTTAAAAAAAAAAGAGATTTTTATGCAGCATACTGTCACTTGCCTGCTTTAGAGAGACTATAGGCTAAAATTAGATTCAAAACTTTTTTTACTTCAATACTGTCACAGTCACAAAGTTCCTTTTTATTACCATGCATTGGGTGTGGAAATGTACTATAAAATATTTGTTCTGTTCTTGTTTTATGCGAGTTCTACTGCAATTTCCCCCACAGATAGGCGCTGTAACCCGAGTTTGCTGAGCATCATTGGTTACAACAGCACCACCATTCCAACCCAAGGCCATGTAGTTCAGTGGTGGGATGCACAAGGAATTGTAGGACTGGTGGTGTTTTTGCTGTGTGTTCTCTATTCAAGGTAAGATTGCTTTGAAAAAAAATTCCTATTAACCCGTATTGCTAATCACTGTTAGATACTAAATTGTATTTATTTATTTGGGTGACTGTACTGTGTCCTCTCCTGTCAAATAAAGCATCCGAACATCCAACAACAGCCAAGTTAACAAGCTGATGCTGACCAGTGATGAATCCACACTGATCGAGGATGGAATGCCCAGGAGTGACGGCTCCCTTGATGATGGAGATGATGTTCACCGAGCCATAGATAATGAGAGGGATGGAGTTACTTACAGTTACTCCTTCTTTCATTTCATGCTTTTCCTGGCATCACTGTATATCATGATGACGCTTACCAACTGGTACAGGTATTTACATTTGATAATATATTGTGCTAATAATGAGCATACAAGGTGCTGTCTTTTGCTGGACAAGGAGGCATAAGTTGAGTGCGCTATGAGGGGTGTAGGTCCTGAATGGGACTTCTCAAGGGAAGCATACTGTTTCCTCTATATTAAAGGAATTGTATTTGAATATTGGGAGTAGCCAACCTTTTCCCAAGTGTGTTCTAGGATAATTCTCATGATTTGCTGGACTGTTCAAATATGTTCTCTTGAAGTGAACAGGATAGAGTCTTAAATTTTGTAACAACTACAAATACGTAAACACCAGGCCTGTGTCTGGTACAGAGAGTTGGGAAAAGGAGAGGTAGAACATGTATCAGCAGGTCAAGGGAGGTGATCCTTCCCATCCCTTCAGCACTGGTGAGGCTACATGGAGTGCTGGGTGCAGTTCTGGGCTCTGCAGTATGACAGAGACGTGCACGTACTGGAGCAAAGGGTCACAGAGATGATGAAGTGATTGGAGTACCTGTCATATTAGGAAAGGCTGAGGGAGCTGCAACTGTTCAGCCTGGAGAAGAGAAGGCTCAGGGAGATCTTATCAATGTATATAACTATCTGAAGGGAGGATGTGAAGAAGACCAAGCCAGGGTCTTTTCAGTGATGCTGGTGACGGGACCAGAGTCAATGGGCACAAGCTGAAACACAGGAGGTTCCCTCTGAACATCAGGAAACACTTTTATAGCGCAAAGGTGACTGAGCACTGACACAGGTTGCCCAGGGAGGTTGTGGAGTCTCCTCCTTTGAGATACTCAAAAGACCTCTGGGCATAGTCCTAATTAGCTGGCTCTAGGTGTCCCTGCTTGAGCAGGGGATTGGACAAGATAACCCTCACAGGTCCCTTCCAACTTCGGGCATTCTGGGATGGAGTCTGTAGTAGAAGGACATTGGGTTGTCTGCTCCTGGAAAAAAATCCTCACAATAAGATAGTCCTCCTGTGTGTGAATTGTTGTTCAGGTAGTCTTTCTGCTATGTACGTTTGCTACTATTGCATTAACAGCTTGAGCAGATATTCTTCTGAATTAAAAACAAACAAACTGGTCTCTAATATTTTGTTAAAGGACAATTTGTATCAGAATGGCAAAACTAGAAAGGTGTTTGCTTCAGAAATAACTCTTAATAGAAATAGTCCTGCTGTGGATTTGATTTGTGGCACTGATTGGGTCAGTATTACATTAAGATTATTAATTTTCCAGGTGTTGTCTTTTTGCAAGGTACAATGCATTATTTGTCTCTAAATGCTATCCAGTTCCTGCCTTTCCACAGATTTGTATAGAGATTCCTTATAATTATTTCTGCTTCTTGATAGCTTCTCTTACTAAGTATTTTTTGGGCTGCTGTTGTTTCCCACCTTCCCGTGACACCAACTTAGAAATGGTGTTCTTGTACAGGCTAGTGTGAATTGCCTGGAAAAAGGGTAAAGATATCCTTTGAGATGTGGAGCTGAAGTAAAATGACCTACTGTGAAAATAGTGTTGAAGAGTGGCTTACTACACAAGTACATCTTACTGAAACAAAAATTGCAAATTATCTTTTTTCTTTTCCTTCTTTCACAGTCCCGATTCTTCTTATGAGACAATGACCAGCAAATGGCCGTCTGTCTGGGTGAAGATATCTTCCAGCTGGATTGGCATCGTGCTGTACGTGTGGACTCTGGTTGCTCCGCTGGTTCTTACAAACCGTGACTTTGACTAAGCTGTGCTGCTCTCTAGGGAGACTGTTAGCTTCACCGTGTCTTTGAAACAAACAGTAGTCCAGATAATAGTGCAGTTGTAAATACGTGTGTGTGCGCGCGTGTGCTCTCCGTGTAGTATACCCTGCTTTATTCTGCATGATTACCTTGAATCATGTCTTTTTGTTAGTTCACTAAATGACTTTTTTCTATCTGAGCTCAGTGACAATTGCTATAAAGATGGTTTTTATAGGAGTAGTCCTGGATTGAGTGTTTCAGGAGCTTTAGATGCAAGATCAAGACCTTCTGGAAGTAGGTTTTTTTTCCCTCAGTTGCATTAAACAGTTGTAGGAAAAAAGTGCAAGTGGTAAGTCAGGGTAACAAAACAGTATTAGATCAGGCTTTGCAAGCAAAGGACTGCCTTTGATAATTCCTGTTGCCTTGATTCCAAAGTAAGACTTGAGTAAGTATTGTTAGACTCAAAATGGGGCTTGTTAAGAGTTTACTGGACATCTTGCAGCATTTTGACACTAACAGGCTGACCTTGTCCTGTAACGAGGGCAACAGTACCTTTAGCACAGATGTTAAATAGGGAAACTTGCACCTGAAGCTGCAGAGGAGCTGATGTCCTCCTCGGTGCTGTTGGGTCCGTGTGTCCCATTGCAGACAAGACAGACAACCTGAGGAAAACCATCGTGGTATCAGATGCTCAGAAGCATGTTTTTAAGGCACCTGTTTACAATATGCATCTATGTATTTTTTTTAAGTAGTTTAAATGGAATAGCTATGCTGTAATTTATTGCTGTTTTGTGTGCTACTTTTTCTTGGCTAAATTACAGTCAGAGTTTGCAAGGAGCCGAGTGGTGGAAACTGTAAGCCCTTTAGAGGAATTTTTATTAATATTGTGGTTAAAAAAGAAGTAGAGGAAAAGGAACGCTGAAATTGTAGTAACTAAAGAAGGCTTGCATTAACTGAGGCTTCAACAAGTGTTTCTTGATGTATTTGGGACTCTAAATTTTGAGATCTTTTAGTGTATTAGCTATTTTGCTTGTTGTCCATTGCCAGAGATGGACTTGAGCCTAGAAAGTCAAAATCCAGGCATGAGGTAAGACATTAATCTGTTTGATTAAAATACTGTATAGTTCCTGTGCACTTATGAAAAATTAAATGCTTTTGTGCTTGCTGCTTTGTAACTGAAGTACACAAGCTGCATTATTTATCTCTTTGTTACTTGCTACAACTTGAGACTAGAGCAGCCTGATGGGGAGTGATGCTGGAGCCTTCAGCAGATGCCATGCTGATCTGTTACCATGGTGTTTATACTCTTGCTTCCTGTTGCTAATTATTCCCCAAGCTTTCTTAGGGAATTCTGCACCTAAACCCTGACATGTCATTCAGACATGGGAGGGTAATGGAAGGATTGGTAAAGGCTTGTAATAATTTGGAGTATGTTATTACCTTATTAATAAATAAATTTGGATGAAGATATCCAGTGATTTTTTTTTTTAATTCTCATACTACTACTGCCACATGTGGATAGTGTATGGTTTTGTGCTCTATTTTCATGTTCTGTTCCTGGGATGTTTTATGGCAGTTGTCACTGGAGAAGCACCAGCTGACAGTGCTATGACGTACACCTGTAAGGCAGTTAGTTCCTCCTCTTGAGGAGATCACATATGTAACTCTCTGTGAAGTCTTCTGATGGTTTTCTCTGTGCCCTTTGCATCCACCTCTCTGAAAACACGCACACGCTTCACATTTGTAACTGCATTCCTGCTTTATCTGCTGCTGCTTTGCATTAATACCAATTTTAATACAACGGTTCCTGAGTCATGTAACAAATAAGTAGTCCCTGACTTAGGAAGATGAACAGACAGATACATCATTCAATTCATTTGAAAAAAAAACAAAAAGGAATTTTGAGTGCAGTGCCAGAGCTGTGGAAGGTGTTTCTCCTGTTGCACAGATGAAGTTATTAAAATCCAGTTTCTCCCTTCATGGGAACATCTTACACATTGGAAAAAGGAATAACTCCCTCTACAGCTTCCCTTTACAGAGAGGGAAAAAACCTTTTATTTTCAGTCAAAGATTAACTTACTGTTTGTATTTAATCAGGAGCTCAGGGTGAGATGATTTAGTTAAAAGCGTGTCAACTGCACCTTCACATGGTGGTGTAGTAACCCCTCTGTCATTCAGCTGTGTAATATAACCACCGTGAGTTCACTTGCATAGACACAGAAGCCTGCAGTAAGAGCAACAATGGAAACACACCTTTTGAGTAGGGGCAGATAGAACTCTTCCACTTCAAAGAAAGCTACAGGGCTCTGCCCCATTTTTCTGTAAGAAAACAAAGGAGAAAGCATTCTTTGTGTACTAAAGGAAAACAATTTGCTGCATTAGCCAACTTGTTTTGGAGACTTATCAACACTGAAGTTTGGAAATCATGAAACTTTTCCAATAAAGGTGCATGGAAGCAGACCTCATTGCACAGCTATTAAGGCATGAAAAACACACTGATAAGTCCACATCCACTTGGCACACAGGGGAAGAGAGCACTCTCAGCAAGTATCACACTTAAGTAACATTTATTTATCAGAGTAGATGGTCCAAGTTAAAAGTACTCATGCAGTCAAGGGGCCTGGTGGCTGTAAAGAACTTTTCCCCAGTTTGTGCTATATGTGAGCACTTCCACTGAAGTGAAAGTAAGGCAGAACCAAGATTTAGCAAGGTACAGGCACTTTGTTCCCAGTTCAAACAGGGAAAAAAAAAGCCTACATCAGGTCCTGGTCTCCCCACCCCCCCAAAAAGCCTCCTCGTTGTTAAACAAAATATTGTAAAAAATAGAAAAAACCCAAGATACAGAAAGTCAGTGCTCCCTAACCATACACTACTAGTTTACATCATCATATGTAAGACCAAAAGTATAAGAAATCATAAATCAAACTTACTATTAACAAGTGTTCAGTTACCTGGCCTATTTAGCAATATGTGTAATACCAAGTATTTGACAGCAGTACAGTAACAGTCTGACCTGGTATTGCCAACCATGTCTAACAGCTTGTCTAACCACAGTTAAACGACTGCTTGTAGGAAGTAACATAGGAAAGGTATTTTAGATTCCACGTAATCTGGTTACATAAAACTGTGATTTACAAAAAACTCATATACCAAACAATATTCTAAATAAATAGTTCATCTCCATGACTATATACAGAGTCCCCATTACATCAGTTATCCAAGAAGGGCATGTCTGTGTCCATGGGTGCTGGGGCAAGTTCACATAGATAGAAGAGCGTGGCTTGACTCGCTTCTGCCTCTGTCAGCGGCTCCAGCCGCACGAGTTTGCTCTGGGTGGGCTCGGGATCCAGGCTGCTCTCCAGGAGCTCATCCACTTCCAGGGGTTTGTCAACAGAGGAAGGAGTTTCAGCTGCGGAGCTCCCGCTCTCAACAGCAGAGCCTGGGTTCCCATCAAGGAATGCAAGGAGTGGAAACACAGTGTAGTGTATGAGTTGCTTATCTAAGGGAAAAAAAAATTCCCAAAACATTATCAGTTCACATGCCTTTCTACATGCAGAAGAAAAAAAATCCACCCCACAGAATTTATTCAAAGAATAATTAATATAAAAAATTATAGCTGTTTTAAATGAGTGATTAAGAATTGTTACATTCATGCATAACACGATTTGTTCAGATTCTCCTGCAAAAACATCTATTTCTTTGCATTTGGTGCAGTGCCAAAAACCTAAAAAGCAGATATAGTAAGTATTCCGTTTTGGTTATTTGCTTATCAGCATGACACAAAAACAAAGAGCAAATAACCAAGATGTTTTTTAGAACAATGCTTGTTCACCTGTTTCAACAAAACACTCTCAACGAACCTGATTTGGACTTAGAAACTTGTGTTTCCTGTGAAGCCACTGGAACAGCATTATTCTTGGTAGTTTCTATTCCCTTTGACTCCATCTGGAAAATAAAGCAAAATCTTAAACGTGCTTAAAGCCCTTCCCAATGCCACTACAGCACAGCTGACCAACTATTAAAAAAAAATAAACTTTTCTTTGCGAAGGGATGTGGTGGTATCAGTTACACATTCTAACAGACCTTGGCCAAGAAAATGTGAAATGGCAACACAGGTTTACTCAAGCAAGAACCAAAACCAATGCCCATAAATGAAAGAACAAATTCAAAGAGCTAGATCTTTGCTCTACTGCTTATTCTTGTTTCTTTCCCCAACAAACAATACAGAGGGAAACATTCTGACAAAGCATGTACCGTTTTTGCAAGTACTAAAATCTTAGAGGATATAAAAGAGACTGGTACATTGTACAGGTATTCGCCTCAAGGTAATATGAGTTTTAAAGGACATTATTAATTAGTATGCTTTTCCCTTTTCTGTTTAAAATCTAACAAACAGGATGAATTCAGCTGCAGCCCTCCTATTCTCATAGAAGTCTTGAAAGCCAGATGATGAAAGAAGTGCTATTATACCAGTAAAGAAAACAGTAAAGGATGAATAAAGTTTGTGTCTCTCACTACTGAGTACATTGAGCAATACATTTAAGACTTACTTTGGTATTAGAGATATGATCTGTGGGATTCATCTGCACGGAGCTTGTAAAAAGCTGAGTAAGACAAAACACATCAAGTTTTAAGTATCTCGATGTTGCTATTAAGAATACAAGAATGTCACGGCAGCATGTGTGAGAATAATCCCTGCACTTAATGTTTTTACCCGCTATCAGGATTAGAGTCTATTTACAGGTAGTTACCACTTCTGCAAAGAAACCTAGCTCAGGAGCGTAATGGTTTGGAATTCCCTGAGCCCCAGTCACAAAGGAAGCAACTGTATTATGTCTAACTTAGACTAACCTTGTTTGCTGCAGTTTTAAAATAACAATTCCTTCTTACGTTGCTGCATGGAGAATTTTGCGTGCAAGAAGGAAGAATGCACCCTGATGAAGTTTGCAAGTGACACCAAACTGGAAGGCATCATCAATATGTGGGAGAGCAAAACTGCCATTAAGAGGGATCTCACAGCAAGGTAGAAGAGGGGCCAGCAGACACTCCATGAAGTTCAACGGCTAAATGCATTTAGGACCCAATAACCTCACACACTGGCCTGGGTTAGGGACCAAACGGACTAGGAGCTGCTCCGCAGAAGGGACCTGGGAGCTGTGGCAGACAACAACCTACCTTGAGCCAGCCGCAGAGCCTTACTACAGGGAGACACACTCTGCTACAGGCAAAGCATTGCCAGGAGGTCAGGGGAGCAATCCTTTCTCCCTGCACAGCATACTTGCAGAAGAGTGCCCAGTTTTAAGCCTCCCTGTATGAGAGTCTTCAAACCAGAGGGCATCTGGAGGGCCACAGATGGTTGGGGGCATAGGACATACAAGAGGCTGAGGGAGCTTGGCTTAGCTAGTCTGGAGAGTGCAGACAAGGGAGGGTAACTGCTTCTGAAGAGGGGTTACAGAGAAGACAAACTCCACAGAACTGGACAAAGGACAAGAGGCAAAAGTTACAAGCCGCAGCAGGGAAACTGTCACTAACAAAGATATTCTTAATAAAGAAGAGTCAAGCAGACTGAGAGGCTGTGGAATCTCCCATCTTTGGAGATTTCAGAATTTGAGTCAACAAGGTCCTGAGCAACATGATCTACCTTTCGCACTGGTCCTGCTTTGAGCAAGAGGCCCAGACTAGGTGACCGGCACAGGTCCCTTCCAACCTACACCATTCTACATGACACAAATCTGAAGAGAAACTGAGAACATACAGATACACCTAAGAAATAACCTGAAATGGCAGAGAAACCTGTGAGGTAAACGACAAGAGCTTTTTTAAACCCCGTTCACTGAGAAGACCACAGAAGATGTGCTGGGCAATTTCAAAGCAACAGTATCGATCTAATTGCTATCTGAGTTCATGTAGCAAGAACTATAAGCATTATTTCATCAAGAAAGACACTTTTCAATCAAAAACTTAAGCATTCGCTTGAGCAGTGGTGTAGCACTGAAAATTATACCTGTGCCCCAGAAATACATATTTGCAAATATTTACAACTTCTCTTTTTTTCAGTGGAAGAAGGAAAAAAAGAAGTCTGTTTTATTTAAATGTTTTAAACAGTTAACAACCCACACAAATATTTTCTGTAGTGTATTACCAAAATACTTAAAATAAATAATGAAAATTACATCGACCAGTAGATCTGGGTCTATGCTGAACTGCCGTCCTGATAACATAGCTTGGAAGTCCTCTAAACTGCAGTCAATACTGTCAAGATAATCCAGAAGTTCAACTCTAGAAGACAAACAATATTTTGTTGCTGTATTCCTTAATAAAAGGAACAGAAATCCACAATTAAGCTTTAAACAGATGGACTTCATGCATCTAAAAATCTTCAGCAGAACTAGAATGAACTAGGTCTTTCATTAGAAACCACCTCTGGAGAAGAGTGAAAGCTTTTAGCCTCTTTAAAGGAGAACCCAAGTAAAGCAGACAGGTGCTCCAAAACAGGTATCACATCTACATAACATTATGACATGACATGAGCAGAGATGTGATTCTTGCATCCAGGTAGCCCTAATGAGTCCCATGCACCTGCAAGAGCTACGCAGAGAAATCCTGACAGTTTAAATGATATCCACAACATTACACTGTCAGATTAGGCACCCCAACTCAATTGCTACACGATGAAAATCAAAGGTCCCATCTTAAAATACTTAAAATGGAAGGATCTTTTAGAAACTGGCTACCATAGAGGCTACTTATAAATTTAAACTTCTGAACAGAAACTACTAATCAGTTATTTTTATTTCAGTCAAACAGTCAGTTCTAATACTTCAAAAAAGAAAAGACCAGGCTACTCACTTTCCAAGGAGATTTATATTCTGTGAAATTACTCCATTCTCATTGAGTATGGAATCCATCATTGAGACTGGATCTTCTGCAGTTAAAGTTGACTGGTTATTCAGCTGTACAGCACTTGACATGAGTGGGCTTGTACTGTCACTGACAGGGCTGAGGGGATCACTAGATGGGACAGCAACTGATTCTGTGCTCTTATCCCCTTGAATTACAGGGGCGTATTCTTCTTCATTATCATCTTCCACAATTACAATATCAGGAGAATTACTAAAGCTGGAATATGAGACAAATGAATTAAAGCATTTTATACACTCAATTTAAATCAGTACTATTCCACAAGTTTGGTTACTTCTCATTTTAGTCAAACTACTATAAGGAAATAAACTTTCCTACTGCTTTTTAACATGAAACACAGCAAGATACTCTAAACATCTACTTTCCATTGACATGGTGCTGTTATGCTCAATACAGATAAAGCAGCTCATCTAGTAGACACTGTTGTGACAGACCGCAATAACAACTACTAAAGAGACAGAGGAACACTGTATTTTTTGCATTAGAACGACTATAATCTCACACAAAAATGTAAAGTATGTACTAAGTGGACCAAAGCATACCAGGCCATCAAACTACACAGAGAATATATATTTTGCATCTTTCCTGTTGAACAGAATCAGCTCTGGAACATCCATAACATAAAGGATCTCAGTTGGTATTACTGTAGTTAATTAACCTAAAACCCAAGAAAAAGTCTCAAATAATTTGCCTTCCTCCATATTCTGGTTTTCTTAACCCTTCAGTAGCTGTTAGTTGTGCTGCCTCTCTGTCACACCCTTTATCTTCATGAAGCTTTTCTATCAGAGAAGGCATTCCCAGACATCAGCTGAAAAGAACAATGGTACTAGTTCAAGTGTAAGTTAGAAATATCCAAGTTTTATTCCTTGAGGCACAGAATCATTAAGATTGGAAAAGACCTTAGCATAATACAGGCCTTATCCATACAATGCACCTCAGGAAGAGAACTGTATCAAATCCTGGACCAAGTTTCACCTGCTCATAGCATAAAGATGAAATACTTCTGTAGTGGTAAGTACAGACAGGAAAGAACATAATCATAAAACACTTGTGACTGAAAAAAAAAACAAACCCTGAAATTAACTGGCTTAATAAACTCTGAAGACCACACCAACACTTGACAAACGGCATATGCAAATTATTCTCCATAAAAACCTGTACAAACAAGGGAAGTCATTCCTGTCTGTATTCATAACCAAAAGTAAAATGACACCGCTTACTGTCTTTGGACAAGTAGTGTATTTAACAGGGGTGCAATAATACTGACTGCTTCTCACCAGTTTCTATCCTCAACATATTAAAACTTCAACAGCCGATCAATTATTTGGAACAAATCCAGATATTAATACATCAGAACCTTGTGTGAATTCACAGATGAAGCTTCTATATGTGGAGGAATACTGAATAATTCTAACCACTTCATTAAAAATAATTATCCAAGACATTTGAATTATTGCATATTATAAAACACTGAGAGCCAATTATCTATACAGACTTTTAGAAATGTCTTACTTGGAAGAATCTGAAGTTGTATCTTCATTTGCTTCTGGTGTCATGGGAAGATTTTCTTCATCACCCATGGGATTTTCTTCATCACCCACATCCTCAGTGACATCATATATGATGATGTCATCTGAAATCTGTTCCCTTTGTTTTAAGCCCTCATTTCTGTTGAGAGGTACCTGAGAATTATTTTAAAAAGAGGCAGGTGACAGAAGGATAATGAGCGTCAGCACTCTGACAGTTATCACTGTATCTTAAAAAATTTCAGTTTTGAAGAGGTGTAAGAGCTTTCCTACACCTTGGAGATTACAAGCTGTTTGTACAGATCTACATTTAATAGAAAAAAAGCATATAAACAAAAAAGCTGGAGAACAGCAGCTACAGAAAAAATGTCTGGCAAATACTACAGGCATAGAAATAAAAATACACCAGCACTGTTAGCAAAAGCAACCAAAAAGCTGCAACAATAGGACTACACAAGAACTAAAGATATTAAAACTCACTTCCATTTGAACAGTATGTTATTATAAAGCTATTACCTCCAGTACCATGCTACAGCACTCATTCTAATGATTTCCCCACCAACCATTATTTGGACAGCAGAAAATAAACTTTCAGCAGCATGACATGTTCAAATGGCTCAAATGACTTGATCTGTCTGCCCCCCTCCACTCCTTCCTTCATCGTGACAAAGAGTACACATATAAAAAATACTTACATGGTGGTTACTGTCAGCTGGTTCTTTCACAATTTGTTGAAATAAATTTGACTTCGTAGGTCCATTAGTGTTCAGCAGTAGAGGCCTAAATCAGGAAGAGTAAAGAAAGCAAGAAGTCCCAAAACTAATTCTTTGGCTTTAGTCAGCAAAGCATGTCTGTATATCGACTAGACAGCATGTTTTCAAGACTATATTTACCTCTTGCGTTTTAGGCTCACTAGTTGGTTATTCTGCACCAAGGTAACAATGAATTGTACAATCTATAAGGAAAAGAACACTACTGTTAGTCACTCTATAATTCTTTCTCTCAGAGTACCAAGACACCCTATAGCAGAAGACTTAAATAGTCAAATCTATACATAAACAGCAGAACACATATTTTGTGTAGTAACTCTCACATAGAAATGTTCAGAAAAGTTAAAAATTGTGGTAGAATAGAAAACACTGTTGGTAATATCTAAAAAGAATAGAGTTATTCAGTTGCCTGAGAAAGGCTTTTCACATAGCAGGCGATAAAAGCAGACTTTTGCACTAAATCATCCAGTAACTCAAACTATGAGAAGAGTAAGCAATGACAGAAGGCACATTCGGGATGCTGACTGTACATGTAACCTGTATCTGTAAATATTGGTTCTGGTGACAGGCATTTCTGACAGATTCAGAAAAAATGACATGTATACTTAACAGTATTCATCAGCTGCCTTTTCTTTTGAAATGTTAGACATTCTTCCCTTTTGTTTTAAAGGAAAAAAAAATTGGTAAGAGTTTCTCCTACAAGGCTGCCTTCAGTGTTGCTACTTCTGATATATATGTAAAAAAAATATAAAATCTGTAATTTTTTTGCATTTACATCAGTTTTTGTAGATCATAAATCTAACTGTTAAACTAAGCTAGGCTAACATATTACCAGTGGGTAATGATCTAATAGATCTAATGATCTATTCTTCTGATAACTTTAGAAATCTACAGTCAGTGGGTCAGTTAAGTGGAACAGTAGTAAATTTCTAAAAGAGAACTTTGCAATTATTGCAGTTAAGAAAAAGTTTTTCCTGAGATCACCTGACACAGAGTATTAGTCATCTGATTCCTGAACTAACAAATAATGGATGGACCATTTTAAGGATACCTTAGCGAATGATGTATGATAT
Source organism: Syrrhaptes paradoxus (assembly GCA_013400615.1). Classification (NCBI taxonomy): domain Eukaryota; kingdom Metazoa; phylum Chordata; class Aves; order Pterocliformes; family Pteroclidae; genus Syrrhaptes; species Syrrhaptes paradoxus. The sequence goes on along the minus strand of VZTO01010419.1, from coordinate 141,329 downwards.
TCTTGAATCAGTTTCTTTGAAAATCCTTACAAGAGTTTGGCCTTATCTTCTGCTTGCGCAGTGAAATACAATGAATGTTTGTTTCACAAAGATTTGTCCACCATACAGCACCCTGTTGTTTTTTCTATTAAAAAGACATTTCACACACACTAAAAAAAAAAAGTGAGGGCAAAGCAATGTAATATGTGGCACAGTATGCCTTGTTCAAAAGCACTCACTCACTCATTCACATACAACACTTGAACGAAGTCTCACCTTCCGAATAACTTGCTGTTGCTGCAAATGTTTTGTTCTCAGTTCTGTCACTTCCCTCCAAAGGGATTCATTCTCCCTGTTTGAAAAGAATGATTTAGAAGTCAAACTAAAACTTTTAAAATATTTAATCATTTTTGTTAAAGATTAGTTGGCTTCATTAAAGCTCTTTAAAAGCTGTTTTTAGATCGGGGGGAAGGAGAAGTCACACAGTGAGCAGCCTTGGCAAATAATTACAAAATGGAGACCCAAACACAACAAATAGCCCACAGAGAATTTTCAGCCCCCTCAAAAAAAAAAAAAAAAATAAAAAATCCCAAATTTTTTAATTCTTATTACACAAACATTTAGTATTTAAAAATTAAAAACTTTATATACTTTNCTACAGAAAAAATGTCTGGCAAATACTACAGGCATAGAAATAAAAATACACCAGCACTGTTAGCAAAAGCAACCAAAAAGCTGCAACAATAGGACTACACAAGAACTAAAGATATTAAAACTCACTTCCATTTGAACAGTATGTTATTATAAAGCTATTACCTCCAGTACCATGCTACAGCACTCATTCTAATGATTTCCCCACCAACCATTATTTGGACAGCAGAAAATAAACTTTCAGCAGCATGACATGTTCAAATGGCTCAAATGACTTGATCTGTCTGCCCCCCTCCACTCCTTCCTTCATCATGACAAAGAGTACACATACAAAAAATACTTACATGGTGGTTACTGTCAGCTGGTTCTTTCACAATTTGTTGAAATAAATTTGACTTCGTAGGTCCATTAGTGTTCAGCAGTAGAGGCCTAAATCAGGAAGAGTAAAGAAAGCAAGAAGTCCCAAAACTAATTCTTTGGCTTTAGTCAACAAAGCATGTCTGTATATCGACTAGACAGCATGTTTTCAAGACTATATTTACCTCTTGCGTTTTAGGCTCACTAGTTGGTTATTCTGCACCAAGGTAACAATGAATTGTACAATCTATAAGGAAAAGAACACTACTGTTAGTCACTCTATAATTCTTTCTCTCAGAGTACCAAGACACCCTATAGCAGAAGACTTAAATAGTCAAATCTATACATAAACAGCAGAACACATATTTTGTGTAGTAACTCTCACATAGAAATGTTCAGAAAAGTTAAAAATTGTGGTAGAATAGAAAACACTGTTGGTAATATCTAAAAAGAATAGAGTTATTCAGTTGCCTGAGAAAGGCTTTTCACATAGCAGGCGATAAAAGCAGACTTTTGCACTAAATCATGCAGTACACAGAAAAACATCCAGTAACTCAAACTATGAGAAGAGTAAGCAATGACAGAAGGCACATTCGGGATGCTGACTGTACATGTAACCTGTATCTGTAAATACTGGTTCTGGTGACAGGCATTTCTGACAGATTCAGAAAAAATGACATGTATACTTAACAGTATTCATCAGCTGCCTTTTCTTTTGAAATGTTAGACATTCTTCCCTTTTGTTTTAAAGGAAAAAAAAATTGGTAAGAGTTTCTCCTACAAGGCTGCCTTCAGTGTTGCTACTTCTGATATATATGTAAAAAAAATATAAAATCTGTAATTTTTTTGCATTTACATCAGTTTTTGTAGATCATAAATCTAACTGTTAAACTAAGCTAGGCTAACATATTACCAGTGGGTAATGATCTAATAGATCTAATGATCTATTCTTCTGATAACTTTAGAAATCTACAGTCAGTGGGTCAGTTAAGTGGAACAGTAGTAAATTTCTAAAAGAGAACTTTGCAATTATTGCAGTTAAGAAAAAGTTTTTCCTGAGATCACCTGACACAGAGTATTAGTCATCTGATTCCTGAACTAACAAATAATGGATGGACCAT
>VZTO01010419.1:113622-138997 GCA_013400615.1 Syrrhaptes paradoxus | reverse complement strand
AAAAAAGCAAACCTAAAATTGTCAACCCTGTAAAAAAAAAAAAAAAAAATAAAAAATCCCAAATTTGGCAATACTTATTACACATACATTCAGTATTTAAAAATTAACTACTTTGTTTCCTTTCCCATAAGAAAGCTATCTTCTCCTCTTCCAGTAATTAAACCCTAAGGAACCACATAAAAAAAAAAAAAATCAAGCATACAACTGGTTTCTGCAGCAGCAAAGGACCAAACAATGTAAGAACGCAGTTTCTTCACATCACTAAAAGCCAGAGTTCTTAATCTGTATCAAGCCTGTTTGTCCTCCCTCACACCTCTTGCTCAGAAGCAAGCCACCTGTGAGCAACAGTACCAAAAACCTTGAAAAAATCTTTACAGAACAAGCTCTCAAGTCATACATGCAGCTGTAGGTCATCCTAACAGTTGCCTCTACTACCTCCAGGAAAGGGGCATGTAGGTGCTAAGAAGATAACAGGAGCAAAGATGGCAGTTTTCCTTAAACACTGCAATTTTACAAACCTTGGTTATTCGAGTACTCACAGCAGTCCAGGTACTGAGACAGTATAAAAACTGCTGCAAAGTGGCCCTTGCTGTCATATCTATGAACATTGTTTCCAACAGCATAAATAAAGCATATTAAGAGGTAGATAAGGAACATCAAAAGCTTCAACAAATAAGGAAAGACAACATACCACCTTCCTCTCTTTGGCAGTTTGCCTTTCAACATAGATGTATGCCAAAAAAAGAGGAAAATCTTTCCACTGGTGTTTGAGTTTTCAGGAAACCTTAAGCTGAAATAGCTGTTTATATGCAATGTGATGAAGCTTACTGCTCACTCCTTAAACTGCTCCCATGTCCAACATAGAATTCAAGAGTACAGTTCCATCACAAATTTAACAACTGGTAAGGGATTCTGAACTTTCTCAATTTTCTCACCAGCTTTATTAACATGTTTTATAGGACTAGGTCTTCTGATTTAGCTCCCATTTCTATCTCAATCATTTTAAATCAATGTGACAACCACACAGGGACACCAAACATCAACCATTCCATCTTCTCATCTCTGTGAACTGTTAGGTCACTAGCTGCTGTATGTCATTTCAACCAAAGTCAGCCCTACTCTGGGCAGGGGTTTGGACCCAATGGCCTTCTGAGGTTCCTTCCAACCCAAATTTGTCTATGATTTGAAAAGGGTAAACAGGAACATTTTTACTCTAGGTAGGACAGATTCTAATTAAGACTATTCCTACACAAAATAAGTTTGCCTCTGAATATTCTACCATCGAAGACTAGAAATGACAGCAGTTACTTTTAAAAACTTGAAATAATCAGTGACCTCTGCCACAGAGGTACACAATCACTTCTGTTCTCAACGTAAGTTAAGGAGTCCCGAGACAGAATTACTGTTGAGGTGCTGTGACTTACAGTGCATGAGCTTATGCTCATATATCCTGTCTGTATCTACATACTCTACAGGATTAAGTAATTTGTGAGACACATCTTTCTTACTGTTGAGAATGAATTGTAATTACTAAACAGGCAATAATGCAATTCTAAAAATACTGTTTACATTTCGGTTTTAGATTCTGTACCTCTGTGGCTGAGGTAACTGATGAATATCCAAATTAGATTTCTAAACAGATTTTCATAGGCATCAACTCTTCTGTAATTTTTAGCAGTGGGTGAATGAAGACAATAACAATAGAACAATAAAGAGCAATGACCAAAGACATTAATTATAGTAAAAAAGTATTATAAGCAATTTGCACAAACCAAACTCTGCCTCAAACTAAACACAATAAGTACTTCAAATCTGAAGACGTAAATCAGCATACTTCACGCTAAGAGCAGAGTTGAATATTCAGCCTCAGAAGTGTTATGGAACTATACTAAAGGTGTTATTTAACTGCTCACTACTAGACAGATCTTCAAACACCAACACTGCTTACTACTTTTAGCCATATCAGAATATTAATTTTAATGCAATTATTTTATTGACATTTATTTTCCTGAAGCAATATTTAAACTTAGGCAATAAGAAATCAAGAGATACCTAAAATTGGGTCTTTGTCCAATATCTATCACCAGAATTACTCAATTTTAGGGATCAATTGCTGATGGATCAACTTACCTCTTCAAAGCAGACAATCGAGTTTCAATAGTCTCTTGTTTAATTTGCACCTTTTGAGCACTACTTATTATTTTGGAGAGATCTTCCTGACGTATCTTGTTTTCTTCAGGTCTTGAAGAAGAAACCTTTAAAGATTAGAATCCAGAAACAACAGTTTCCTTTACGCATTGTTAACTATTATTTTATTTTGGTGATCAAGTATATTTTCTTCTAGTGTTGATAAACTATGCATTTAACTCTATAATAAACAAAGCATCAAATAAAACAGCAAAGTTTCCTCTTACAGCTATCACATTAGCTTTAGTTATTACTAACATTTGTGTACAGATTCTTCAGGTCTTCTAAGCGCTCCACTTGATCATAACTGCTTCACAATAACTCGTTAGTAAGTACATCCCCCTCTCCACAGTTTAACTTCCCATATTGCTATTTGATAACTGTATTCACCCAACTCACAAGAGCAGCAGAGCACATTTCAGAATCACATTTAGCAGCACAACAATAAACAAGTCAAGAACAATATGAGAGCAGCACAGTTTGCTTTGCCAAACTCCAAACTTACTCGCACTCACAATTCTGCAACTGAACTTTACATAAGCTTTGCTATTCACTCATACTTACTAGCACACGTTTTCCACAAAGTTTTCACTAACCTTCCTTTTAATTTGTTCCAACAAGTCCTCCCGGCCCTGCTTAAAATATGGGTGCTGAAACTCTACTGGACCATCTCGCTCTAGTTTGACAATCCCAGACTCAATATGGACAACTTTACGGAAGCCATCTTTAAAAAAAGAAAAAGAAAAAAAAAACTCTCAAAACCCCCATTAAGAAATTCAAACTATGCTTTTCCAACTATCCTGTTAGCAGTTTCAAGTAAGAGACAGCATCCTAGTTGCAGCGAACACAGGGCCACTGCTCAAGGGAAATTGTCTATAACCAAACAGGTACAGGATCTAAAACTATGCTAGAAAACAAAAACCCAAGAACTTACAGATGTTTAACTGTCTGACAAAGCTTGCCATGTTGTTGTGTTTGAAGTACTTGGGAAGAATCTCTTTTGCGAATCTCTGCTCATCCAACACCAAGAAACTCTGACCACTCTAAAATGAGAGAGACATGGTAAGCTACTTAAAGACCATTGTAGAAAACATGCTGGGCTTTTAAAATTAAATCACAAGATAGGAATGTCTCCTTTGTGCATGCGTACGTAACTGATCTGCTTGCCTACAATTTTCCACAACAAAAAGTGTACAAAGCCCACAGCTGCAAAGCAACAAGAGTATTATCAATTTACATAGCTATCCATATCTGAAGGGAAACATATCTGTTGTTATTCTTTGCTTCCTCAAGAAATAAATTAATTGTTTACCAACAATTACCACAGTTTCCCTATAGGACAATACTATCAATTTTGTATGTAGTTACAAAATATTGGGAAGGAATCTAACAAAGAAACTGTGCAAGGAAAAAAAACAAACCAAAAAACACAACAACCAGCTGAGAGTCTCTTCTACTTTCCAATATAAAAGCATGATTAGTTTGATATGACTTGTAGAGCAGATGGAAGCGTCGAAAAGCTGAGGGTGTCCACTGGGTTTTGGAATTACCAAAAAGGTAACCTCCAAAGGCAGTATCTCCCTCCTCCTGGGATGCCAATTGTGAGGGAGGACTCATCTTTTCTTTAATCCACAGGCTTTGACTAAAATAGAAGGATCAGCTCTTTGTTCTTCAGTAACTGTGCTCCACTACCTAAAGGACAAGTAATCAGCAGAATCTAAATTAGCTACTTCAAAATGGTTTGGGTTTTGTCTGTACATCCACAGCACTCTCTCACTCTGTATTTAATGGAAAGCTATCATCTTTGCCAAAGGTCAACACTGATACTGCATCTTCTTAGAAGCCCTTCAGTTCAACAAGTCCCATTTGTTTCTTACCCCCAAATGGCAGCAGTTCTAGGAATCTAAGAAGCTTGAAGAACCAGCCACAAGACCATGTGAAGTTCCTTGCCCAAGACCTTATTTCTGACAAACCACCACCAACTGTCAGAAACAGGAGTTATAAATGGCTCACCATTGGACGAGTTAGGTGCTTAAGACTGAGGGCAGGAAGCTGAGAACTTCCCAGTAATGCCTACCTACCTCCTGCTGAGAATCAGTTAGTGGAAGGGAAAGGGAAAGGAAAAGACAGGGCAGGAACAGACCATTTTAGCCAATGCATTAATGAAACTCACCAGCTGAAGGTATTCAAACAAGCGGCACTACAGTGACCTGTGACACCAACAGACAGCTTTCATGTGGAGCCTCACTTCATTGTCACTTTGACATTGTTCAGGCCTAGTGCAGAAAAATCTCAGAAACATATCTACTAGTTCTGGTTGCTCTGACAGTTGTTTACAGCAAAGCTGTACAGACCTTAAGGTCTGACTTGGAACTCACTGAAGCATTACTATATAGCTAAATACACTACTGACTGCAGCATACAGCAATTTTCCAAATATTTAATTTGCTACTCCTTGGATGTGTTCCCATGGACAACACGAAACCCATGGCTTCACTGAGATACGTATGCAGGGAGACAAAGTTTGGTTGTTTGCTTTCAGAGGGTATTTATCCTTACAGTGCAAGGATAGAAGAAACTGAAATATAATAACTGTACTCTTCCTCCCCTGTTACACCTGGTACACTTTCAGCACCCCATACATATTGACATAGCTTATTTTTAAAAGATGTAATCACTTGTGTACCAAGTGATCAACATCTTCCCCCACACAAGAAGTGTGGGATGCTGGTAACTTCAACTGTGATTGGTGGATCTTTCTTCCACAATCAGTCTTGTGGCATCTCAAACAATTAGTCTTTATTTTTAATTTAAAAAATAACACAAGGATACCTTATAATAGCTTTGGTGTGCTTACTCCAGCATAAATGATGAATTTGGAAAGTCTCCATTAAAAGCATTAAACGGGCAAAAATGGCACTTCTTAAGCTGAACAATATCTGAATCTTCACTAGCCCTTAGCAGGAAAAAAAAAAAAAAAGTAGAAGGAAAAACTGCCATAACCTACTGAGTCTACCTGCTTTCTTCTTCAGGAAGTTATGGGTGAAGTTACTGGTAACTAATTATCAGTAAAACTTTTAAGTCATTCTATCATTGCTTGAGCATTTAGAATGAACTCAGCTGAGAGTTGCCATCTCAACAGTTCTTGAAGATGTTGACACAGTTTGAGAACAGGATTTTTAAAAAATAAATTATTTTTAAAAACACAAGGTATAAAGAAAAAGAAAGCTATTATTAATAAAAACAACAGAACAACCTGCTTAGCATTTATCACAAGAGTTAAATATGCTTACTGCAGCAAACTGGCCAACCCTTCATTACATTGTAAGGAGATAGTTAGTCCCTGGCTTCCAGTATTTTAAGGTGCTTATAAACTTTGTGCTCTGATAACACCTCTTCATTTTTCACTACAACAGCCTACATCTGAATATAAAGGATTCAAGACTAAACAACCTCTAAGTCAGGTTTTCATTAAAACAAAACAAAACGAACAAAAACAAAGTAGAGGCACACGTTTCCCATGCAGTTCCCAGGAAAGGGACTTGAGTTACCCAAATAAACACAAGCAGCTCAACAACTGTGTCCCCTTCTGTCCACCCCCCCATCACTGCTGATGGGTACCCAACCCGACTTTCTCCAGAGCGATGCCCTGTGACCCACCTCCTCACCGCCGCTCCCCCGCACACAGCCGGCGCGGGCGGACACCACGCGCTCACATGCCCCCCAACCCCAACAGTTGTCGTCCCACGTGGCCACCGGCCCCCACGTGACCGACCCCTACCAATGAGAGCGGGTCGCTCCCCTGCATGCAGCACAGCGCGGCACGGCAGCCCCCCGACCTGCCCCGCCATCAGCGCTGCTAGACCCGGATGGGTGTCACATGGGGCAACAGCTGGGCTGGCTGTGTCGCCTACGGGAGAAGCGCATCCCCCGGTTCCGTCCTCGCCTTTCACCCCAGAGCAGGACGCTGCCACGCAGCCCCCAACTCACCGCACGGCTCACCAAAGGAACCTGCGTTTTACAATGCCACCGCACCTCAGCGTTTCCTGTACTACAGCTTAGTAAACACTGCCTGTCAGGGCACCGCAGAGCCCGACCGCTCTCGGATCCCTGCCCCACACCCTACTCCCCAAGCTCAGGGGCACCCGTCGACCGCCTCCCCGGGCAGCCCCCAGAGGTTTGCCTGCTCAGAGGTGGCCGGCAAACACCCCCCCCACCGGCAGCCCGCGATTGGAAGGGGCCGCGCTCTCCCGGCCAGCACTGGCGGGTGTAGTCCCCAAGTACGCGCAGCTGAAGACGAAGCAGCCGGTTGGGGGTCAGCGAAGGGGACCGGCCTTCCCCCAGCAGACCTGCCTGGGCAGGGAGAGCTGCCACGGCCCGCAACCCCGCGGCACAAGCCCAAAGCAACCGTAGGGCCGGGGGAGCTCCCTCGAGGAGGATAAGGGAAGCCCGCTCAAGCCCAGCGGGCGGGCCTGGATTTTCCGCCCTCCCCACGTGCGCGTAGGCCCGCTGATCCCTGCCCTAACGCCGCGGGCCCCGCGGAAGGCTCGCCGCCCGCCCCTCCCCTGGCAGGCCCCGGGTGCCCGCCGGGCGCGGCAGGGGCTGCCCGGCGCCGACCTAATAAAGGGGGGGAGGGGGGGCAACTCCCGCTGCCCCGCGCACGCGGCCGGGGCGGCCAACCACCGCGACTGGCGCGCTCCGCACCTGGCTCCAGGTGATGAGCTGGTTGCTGGGGGCCTCGCCCACCAGCGCCCACAGCTTGCTGAGGAAAGCCGGGACCCCCGCGCTGGCGGAGGGCGGCGGCTGGGGGGACTGCGTTTGTTGCTGCTTCATTGTCGCCCGGGAGCCTCCACCGTCTGGCCGGGGGAGGGGCGCGGGGGGAGGAGATGCAGCCGGGCCTTTCCCCGCCCCTCCACGCGCGCGTGCGCACCGGGCGGCCCTCGCATGCGCGGCTGCCCGCCGGGCTTGCGCGTGCGTGCCCCCCAGTCACCTCCCCGCCTCTTCCCCGTGCGTTTTACATAACGGCCCCACGTGCACCGCCCTCACATGTCACAACAGCGCGGGCCCGGCCGCTCGCCTAGCGCAGGGGAGTGGCTCGCACCCATGCAAATTAGGAGGAGCCAGGGCCAATGGGGGCGCGCCTCTGCCCGGGGGTGAGGCCACGTGGTGGGCGGGGCACCCGCTCCCGCCGGGCTCGTGGCGAGAGGCGGAGGAGCAGCCGGAGGGGAGGCGGGGGCGCGGGGTCAGGGCTGTGTCTCCCCGGCAGAGCGGAGCAGGGCTCTGCTCTGCCTTCAGAGGTGACACAGGACAGAGCAAACAACTATAATTGCAAGTACCAAGCCCGTTGCTCAGGGCACGCAGAGGGCTGCAGCTCTAGCCGATGGTGCCGGAGCTGCTGCCCAGCAATCCCCCCCCCCGTCTCCCCTCAGCCCAGCAGCGGCAGCCCCTGTACCCCCGTGTTAAGATCGGCAAAGCCTCACCACCATCCCTTTCCACCTCCTGGTTTGCCAAAACACCAGTCCGTTACTTGCCCAGGTAGGCAGAGCTGGAGACACTTGCCTCATCAATCATGAAGGTTCTCGAGGTTGTAATATTAAAAACAGATGAAAACTGGGAAGTCAGATTTAAGTTCCTCCGTTTGATGCTATTTTCAATGCAAATTGCTACAAAATTATCCAGGTTTTTCAAAGCTATCTGAAACAGTGACTTCTGCTGCCGGGAAGTCTGCTCTTGCCTGTGACGGGGATCCAGGGAGGGTGGCAGAACACGGTGGCAAGGTCTCTTCAGCCCCTTGCAGGCTATGTTTTCAGAAAGGTAGAGGAGAAAGGTTAAGCTGAAAAACACGGGCAGGTGTAGCATAGTAACTCATTATATCCATGATGTAAGAAAAATAACATATAAGCATATGCACAAGATAAACACGCAAGCTAACTCTAGAAAAAAAATCAGGCAGTTCCTAAGGAGACCTCTTTGCAAGGCAAGTTGTGTTTGGACTTCAGACGTATTGGCTACAGAGACTGTGAAAAGAAGCGTATTTAAATGAAAAGGATATCTCTAGGAAAACAGCCTAATGAATGGTAAAATGCAATAAATTCATTTCCTTCCATACTCTAGCAAAAGTATTTTGCTAAATTTAGTCAAATTTAATTGCAAGTAATTTTTAAGAAACTGTTCTATGGAACTAAAACTAGTATTTTCACAACAAATCCTCATCAACTGACAATGTTACTGATGTTTTGTTTTGTTGAGAGTTTGCAAAACAAAGTCTCAAAGAACCAAGGTCAGCTTGATCTGCTTCAGTTTGCAATAAAAATGAAGCACAGCACCACTAGAAAAAAAATGAGAACCTGTAGCCTGCAGGAAAATGAATTTAAATATTTCAGTTTCAAACTGTATATCACATAGCTTCTCTTTTCCCATTGCATTAGCAGGCTACAACAGCCCGGAACAAACTTGTTGACTGGCATTCACTAGATCATTCCTGAGGCGAGAAGTCACAGTTACTAAGTTTACGGCTTAGCTTTTCAGGGTCAGTACTTGGAATGATAAAACTTAGAAGAATGCCTTTTAAATTTACACACAAGTTTACAGTAATTGTCTAAGTAATTTTTCATCCTAACATGCATGCAGCAAGCTCGCACCAGGTTCCATTTATCTAGCTACAAATGCTAGATAAGCAGAGAGAATATGGTTGTGATTTAATTTGGGTGCACTGTTGCTCTCCATCTTACTTTTTTTGTTTACAACATACATGGAAATAGGAGTTGATTTGCAGAATTGTTGGACAATATTGCAAATTTTCCTTGTAAACGCTGAATTATTTCAAAAGGTAAAATGCTACACTAATATCTTCTGCTTAGAATTGGAACCATGCACTTAATTTTTTGCATTTTACTAGTAGATTGAACATCATCTTGGTGAGAAAGACTGTGGTAGAAATTGATTTCCAGCATCTTACATTCAAGGGAAATCATTTTTACCTTTGGTGCTAAACCTCAGTTTAGGAAAAAAATTTTTCTCTGAAGCCTTAAGGCTAAGAACTGGAACTTATTAATTTAATATGTAGCATAAAATGTTAACAGTGTACAACTCAAGTAACCCTTCAATTAGTTTTTTTTTTTTAAATTATCGTACAAGTCTGAGCACAAGATAATTGCTTGCCTGTGTTCATAAAGCTTCCTGTTTAATATTAGTTTACAAGTCAGCAATTGCAGAACTCACCAGTCTTTAACCCAGGGCTATCTTACTTCCCAATATCTTCGTGACCAGTGCTATCAATCATCTTTTTCCACTCTGCAGTAAAATTTTTCTCCATTCAGCTTGCAGAAATATGGTAATTATCAGTTCTGAGATGGGTCAAGCTATTTAAATCTTTCACAATACAGTTTTTACTCGCCCCTCATCAGAAAAAAAAAAAAAACCAAAACCAATAGCACTGTAAAACTTTTTTAGGTATAGCAAAATTTTGGGAATTCAGGAAGAACAGATTTCTTCCCATATTCCTTAACTAACCCCTTGAGACCCAGCAGATGCTGCTCTTCCCCAGCCTCGTTCCCCCTCCCTAGGACCTACAGTCCCCCCACATGCAAGAGTTCCAACTAAGACGTAGTGCGTGAGGACTAACAGAGTGTTGCCAACAGGGAACATCTAATTTCCAGCTCTCTCTTTTTCTTACAGCTTTCATAGAAGGGCTATATAGGTAGCAGCTCATCAAATCTGGGACCAAGAAAATAAAGCTACATATCTCTTCATATCACTACATTTTTATTTTGATATCACACATGCTTAGAATCCCAATAACCACTTGTCTCTTCCTCTCATGCTAGGGCAGCAGGCAAGCCCCACAGCAGTCCTGTACTCTCTTAAATGACCTTTGGCCATTGATAGTCCAGTTTTGATGTGGTTTAAGAAAAATAATTTAGGATGGGGATTCTTTGTTCTACAGCATACTTACAAATAGAGGTCATAAAACAGCCCTCATGTAACAATACTTTTCTGATACAAACTTCACCTGTCTTCTCTTACTTCCTATTTTCTTCCACCATAGCGGAATACAGCAAGGGTCAACAGCCAAGCTTTCCTTACAGGCCCATTGCTATGACTCTTGTAAGCCTGAAGTGCAATCTGTGTGAATTCCTGTTACATCAGACCCTGAGTAAAGCCTAAGTCAACTCCCCAAGGGATACCAGCCTATAGATTTTCCTTATGACAAACAGCATGATGCAAAACAAGTGACTGAAAATGACAAGGGAGCCAAAGGTGGGGTGACAGATTTCAAGGCGATACTATCCTCTTTTTGTGCCTAGTATTTGTCCTGACTGAAATGTATGACATTTGGAGGCTCGGGAAATTATAAGATAGTAAAGAACAACTCAATTATCCCATAACTCTCAGGCATGCTATAATTTGTGTTTCAGATCCAGTTATCTTTATTGATTTGTCTGTATTGATCCCTGTGAAAGCAAAAGACAAATCAGTCACTGAGTCTGCACTTATGTTGCCCTTGGAACAAGCACAGAAGGCCACAAGTAAACCATCCTGGAATGTCTGTATTATCAAACACTGTGCACAGCACTTCACAGGCAAATTTGATGTAAGCCTTCCACCTTTAAAAAAAAGGTATTGCTCTGTTTAAATAACTGAAAGTATTCCTAGGAGTCCCGACTCTGTACATATTAGGATCTCCTTGAATTCAAAGTGGCCCTAAGAGGCCTAGCTTTAGATTAATCCTCCTTGAACCTGGGACAGCCTTTGAGATTTCTGTGTTCATGATGAAACTGGCTAGAGTAGGCAAAGCAGATGAAATTTCAGTGAGCTTCTGAAGAGATTGTTCTTCCAAAGCCAATATTGTTTCAGTTAGTTTTATGCTGTCCTTGTGCATCTGATTCATGTACTGTTCAGTTTTTTCAGATGGCTAAGTGATTAATTTTCTTTCTCTTTTCCACATGCCCTGCAGGAAAAGTAGATGGCACAGTCAGCACACTAGATATCTAATAGACAATGATACAATAAAGACTGGCAGTAAGTTTTAAAATTAAGCTATGATAACTGAAACCCACTTCCATTCATGATCAATGGCTTTTTTTCTTGAAAATTCAGACCTACATTCATATTTACTACTTACCCTTCAAGATGGCTTGCTATGGAAATGGCACAGAAGCGGTATCCATTTTTCATGTGCTTATGTACAAGGAATACTTGATTTAGGCTTTTCCCAATTAGACAATCTTCTATACTCCTTGAAAATGGTCAGAGTATCTTAAAAGACTTTTCTTGTACTATGAGGAGTTACAAGCTTAAAAGAGGTATATGTTAAACAAGCTAAGATAGTGTTCAATTACATGTAGTCAAGTTTCTTTAAAAAAATTGAGACTTAAAATGCTTGCAGCCATTTAAAAAACCCCACCTTTAAAAAGGAGATTAAAAAAAAAATCTGAGTCTAAACCCATTTCTTACCATGCTAAGAAGAAAGTTCCAAATTCAGGCCAGATTATCTTATCTTCAGGGCTTTTAGCAAAGCTCATCTTCTTATTAAAGCTTTTGGAAGAATGGAAGGAGTCCTGATGGGCAACATGTCTTGCAGAAAACTTTATAGAAGCTTTAGAGCAGTTTCTTGTCTCAGGGTGTTGCTAATTGTGGTAAAACAGTTTCTATGGTTAAAAAAAAAACAAGCATATGTGCTCATTTGGTCATACAAGCTTAACACTGCTTTATTCCAAAATGAAAAGCACATACAACAAACTGTTAGCACAATGTTTTGTTTCTTTCAGTAGGATTTCGTAACATAGAAGTTATGAACATTATGGCAACAAAGTGCTCATAAATCAAACTGAGTAAGGCATGAAAAGAAGCTTTTATCTAACCTGAAGCTAGTTTAGCAAGCATACACTACATAAGTGATTTAGTTATTGAAAGGCCTCTGTTTCATGCTATTTCACATTCCAAACATTAGCACCTCCATAAAATAACTGTTCTGCCAGCTCAATGCCAGAGCATGGCAAAGCTTTCTTCAAAGAACATCCTTTGCATTGATTTACTCTTACCAAAAGCACAAAGCACAGTAGAAATTCTCCACAAAGTACCAGTGAGCAACTTTAACCATATATTTAACAAGTAAAATTAACAGTGTTCTTATGAAGTTTAAAGTTTATTTTCAATAATAAATTATATTAATTAGTCTGCTTAAGGCCATTCAGAGATATGATTTGAATGGACAAAAACCACCTGCTCTGTGGTTGTGGAGTCTGTCACATCATGTCTCCCCTGATACTAATGGCCATTTAACAACTTTCTTCAGCCTGTTTAAACTAGAAAATCCTCAGACTTAAAATAGAAGAAACTAAAGTGGTTAATCACGATCTAATTTACCTGAATCTGAACAGGTGAAAATATGATCTTCTGTGTCTATTCCACTGTTGTTCATTGCTTGTTCAGATTCCTCTAAGTTTTTATAAAGGAAAAAAAAATTACTTGATATCCAAAAACATGACACAAATTACTAGTTTTGCTGTATTGTGAAAGATACTAGAGGACATAATGACTTGCTGTAGGATTCTGCTATTTCCTTCCCAGTCTGGTGAAAAACTGCTGCTGTAGCAGCCACACACCACAGTTCAGTGGACAGCTGGTGACTGAAATGCTATCTATGCTGCAACTAGAATTGCAGCTGTCATCACCTCTGTTTAGTTAGTAAAATCTAATCAAGCTATTTTTGAATTTGCAATGTTTTTTCCTTGTTTAGGTGAAAATTCTTCCCCACACAAATGGGCCATTATGTTGAGAGAATACATTAAAAAAGACAAAGCTGCAACTGGTAGTCTTCTGTACTTTGCAGATGCAAGTAGTAAATACAGACGGAGCATCTGGACTTCACAGTTCTGTCAGATTCTGTCTGTGGCTTGCTCATGTTTGGTGCCTTACCCTGAAACTTCAGTGTCATCTCAGCAATGTATCACTTCCTCCTCTTCCCTCTTCTAGGTAAGAGCTACAATCATATGCCAAAGTCAGCTCCTTTAGGGACATTACAAATAACAAATTAATATTGCTTTAATTTCCCTAATCATTAAGGTCCATCTCTCAGTGCTGAGAAACAAGTCTCAGGCTATGGTGCTCTGTATTAGCACCAAGTATTATGAACCAGAGTCTGTACTCTAAAGTTGTATACTTAGTTCTTCTAGCAAGCCAGTCACACCCACAGAGGACAACTGGGACATTCCACTTGCAGATTTACTAGTTATATTACTAAAGCAGCCCCATAAACATAGTAATCTTTTCTTCCCCTCCCTAAAGAAACAAAGCTTTTTCCCCTATGTTACTGTTCAGAAACTGCTGTCCTCCAGTTCTCTTCAGGTAGGTGCTGCTCCTTCAAAAACAGAACACTGCAAGCAACCTCAGGACATATAAGGCTGTAGTTTGATAACATTTTCCTCTCCCTATCTTCCCCAACAATGCCATGTTACTGGATCCTTTCCACTCCCTCCTTGCTGTGCTACCTCCTGCACTATGCTGCAAAAACTATTAGATCAAGGTAAATTGGATTTAAAAAACACCAAAAAAATTCCTTAAACACCTAGGGTAGAGCAAGTTTTTAACCTGTATTGGTTCCATAATCCAATCCAGGTAATTCAGATGCAAAAGCAGTTGCATCATCCCAACTGAAAGAATGGTCTAGGAGTGAAAGCGAAGAGCTAGGAAGCTTGAGTTAGGGCATATTATACCTTGAGATTTGCTCCTCCAGCGAAGGACTTATGAAGAGGAGTAGAGTACAATAGAAGCAAGACAATTCTGCTTTCAAATACTTTAAATCACATAATGATTAATCACATAGGTTAAAACATTCCAAGTGCTTGGTATTTTCCTGATCAACACAGACAAGTGCCAAAACAAAATTTGTGTCAATAAGAAAAAGAAAGTTAAAAACAACATAGCCTTGGTTCTAAGAAACCTAGTTATGTAAATAAACAGCAGGCAGAAGAATACAGTATTTTTTTTCTTACAGAATGTTCTTTATTTTCACAGCTTCTATTCCAATGTCCGAGTACCCATCTGTATTGGATGGTTGTACCCTGTAAAGAGAAGGTAAACCTGGGTGTAAGCTGTGTGTGATGACACAATGCATCATTTCAGCCATAGAAAAAGCATACTTTTACCCCAGTTTTCTTCAGGTTTTTTCCAACAGTGAAAACAAATGTAGGAATAGAATCCAAACACACAACAACTCTTCCACTACTTCTAAAAAACACCTTAAGATTCAGAAAACATCAGGGTTACTGTCTACAGTGCACCCTTGTCTAGTCTTAAAAAAAACCACTGCTGTGCTGCCTTACTCTCACTTTCCTACATGCCTCCCCTACCATCTCCAGGGAAGTTGCATCTGTTCTGAGGCCAGAATAATTTTTAAGAGATTTATTCAATCCCATAAACTGCAAGTCTTTACACCTAGGGATTTTCTGCCCTTTTCGCTCGACAGTTTCCCTAACTTTTCAAAACCCTGGTTTGCCAAGATACTCTTTCCTAGCTAGTGAAATTTAATATTTTAGTTACAGTTTGTTTTATTCAGACCCTGACTAAAGCAGATCTCAGGCTTAATAACTGTATTATACAGACTAGTTTATTTTCATAACTATTCAGCAGAGTACTCCAAATACAGCTGGCTTAAAAGAAAATTTTCAAAAACAGCTGAAAATTTTATGATTACTGCTGTAAAAGCTGTATTTTTAAGAAGACAATTAAAATGGCATTATAACACTAGGACTAAATCTTGTTTCCTGTATGTATTTCCATTGAAGCCTATAGGAGATATTGTGGAAGTAAAATGACAGCATTGTTTGTGCAATAGTTTTAACATACTAAAAGCAAACCAAAACACAAGTGTACTACAACATGCAACCAGGGTAACCATCAACAAAATACAAAAAAACCAATGTTTCTCTATGCCTATAGACCTAAAATTAAAGTCTATTGATATTTCACTTACAATTTACAAACACTTGCTGTTAGATCTGTTGACTTTCTCCAGCAAAAGGAAAAAAACAAACTGCAATTGTCAGGTTATAGATGTAACTATAGTTAAATCAAGATGATGTAACTTGTAAAGAGAAAAAAAATCACTCTTGTATTGTGTATGCAGTTGCCAGGTGACCATGAAGCACAAAGCTCTCCCTTCAAAGGTTCAAAGGCAGCGAAAGCCACAAATCTGACATATGGGCTCTAACCATGGTCTGCACAGGGTAACTTTCTGTGAAGTCTTTTTTTTATCCTCATTGTGAGGAGGAGTGTTTCTACTTAGTATCTGCAGGATATTGCACTAGCAAAACCAGCATCAGGTGTGTGACCAATACCCCTGCTGCTGACCCCAGTAATGTGGCTAGCAAAACTAACACCATTTCATAAGGCAAGCAGCTGTTCTCTGTGACCAAGCGGGTCACATATTCATTCCCTTTCCCTCATTATCAGGCCCTGAAGGTCCTGTGAACCAAGCAGACGAACCAAACAGATTTATTTGTTGCCTCCCTACCAGCCTCAAGGATCCTGGGCGCCAGGCCGGTTACTCCCTTCCTTAGCAGCCTTGAAGGTCCCAGGCACACGGCCAGCCAGGTGCTGCTGATGACCCTGTCTCAGAACAGGGAAGCATAACAGCACACCGGGTGCTTACTGTCTGTAAAAACAAGCAGTTATAAGTCCTAAGCAGGGAACCTGGACCAGAGCTGCTGCTGGACAGTGTCACCCATGACCCCCACCATTGCCAAGGACGCCTCCACCATCATCTGTTTCCTTGAAGGACTGAGGGAGTGACTCATATTCTTTTACATGTTTTTTTGAGTCTAGATTATGATTGTTACACTGATACAGCAAACCATGTATTAAGTTTTAACCTGTTTTGCAGAGCATCCAGGTTGTTTTATGAATGCTGTATTATGCTACTTACAAGTTGTACTACATGAATTCTGCTCATAGAAATCCTGTGCCATTCTAATAATAAATTACAAATCATAATATCCTGTCAGGAAAATAAACTTCATTTTTAACTACAGCTTAGTGCCATCATCATTCTACCAAGGGATCCCTAAAAGAACCTCTCTGTCCCTTTAGTGTCGGGTGACACGAGTATGGGTACATCTGGACTGAACACCTGAACTCAGTTTGCATGTACGCCATATATATATGTGCTAAACAGTATGGATGCCCAAGTGTCAATGGAAGACTTTCTGACTAGGCCAGCCACCTACTTTCTCTCAGGCTTGGGGAACTGCAGACCAGTCACCTTCTGTGTATGATGCAAGTTCAGCACCTTCCCCAAATACCAGACTAACTCTTTCTGCATAGAAAGTGAGCAGAGTGTTCACAATACAACCAGCCTGAGAAGTTCCCACAAAACCTGTTTCTCCTATCACCCCACAGTCAGCTCAGTTCTCCTGGAAAATACTGTTTTCAATGTCAGTGTAGAGCAAAACAAAGAACTAAGAAACTTCCCTTTCTTCAAGATGCGGCAGCACTCTGGAAAGGCTGCTGTCACCTCAGTAATGCACCAGTCCACATCCTGCCCCAAGATGCCAAATCAGTTATGCTAACAGTTGAGCATTCCAGATTTAGGACTCCAGCTTCTGACTCATCTTCACTGACAAGACAGCTGGAGAGGTTAAAGACAGCTGACAAAGGCATTTTGAGTCACCCTAACTACCTAAAGGATAGAATCAGTGGTATTTCAATCAGAGCCTAGCCCTTTAAATACCCATTTGAGATTACTGATGTAAGCTAGACATTGCTACACTTACTCACTAGCACAAGGGTTTGAAGAAAAGGCTGCATCATAGCAGAAATTAATATAAGGAGAGCAGACGGACAATGCTTTTACAAAGAGTTTGGTTGACCCACCAAATTTTGGATACTGACATGTCAGAAATGGCATGTTATGCACAGATATTTAAGACTCACCTTCCCAAGCATTATGCCAAAGAAGATCCAAACCTGGATACAATGCTTATTTGAGTGTCAGAGGAGTTCTTGGTATCTGCCTTGATGATCCAAATGAGGCAGAAACAGATCTGCCTACTTCTTCTTTCTTGATGGAACCTTGGTTTGCACCAGTGTTATGATGGTTTCTGCTCATCCCTGAGCAGCTGTTGGGAGAACAATATGCCCATTTACTAGTACAAAGCTATATATACTGACTGAAACACAGCACAGAATTCTCACCTCAAAAACCTTTTCTACCCTGGGGAAAAACTGTAAGAAAATGCTGATATTAAATACAAAATATTACTACATACAAGACTGTGGGTGTATGCTGCTCAACTATTTAGATGCAGATCTGGAACTGGAAAATACAGATATATTGCTATGAATCAACTGTTTACTCAAGATATTTTTTAAAGTTATACATAGGCGTTGACAGACAACACTAATTTAACTACAGTGTTACTGAATGAAGCATGCCATATACTGACAACAATTTTTTTAAAGAAAGAATAAAATTAATTGTTTCTGTAGTAAAGTACCAACCAGAGGTTGACAGCCACTGTGTATGCATGGCCAGTTTTATTTACTACTTTATTTCTTTTCTAAAGAGAAAGCTTCCTAGGAAAACCTGTCAGAGCACTTGTAAAAATGGAAAGAACCATTATATCTAGACCTACCACCTGTCTTCCTATTTTCCACTGTGGGATCACAAGATCTGGGATTCCTGCTTAACAGCAGTTTAAGTTCAAGGCTCTGCCAGAGCAAGCATTATACTGAAAGTATGCTCAATAATCCTGAGGAGCTTGCTGTGAAAAATGCAACTCGTGAACTACAGACAATTGCAAGTTTGTTAGTATTCGTAGATCAATAGCTACTGAGGTAAAACAAGAGGTGACAACCTCTGCTGCTTTGCAAATATACCACAACATCCCAAAATAACAGTTCTGTTTTGGATAAGGATTATCCAGTGAAAATCACCCATTTTTCAGAAAACAGAATTTACCATCTGAATTGTGTCTAACAGGCACGTATCCTCTTTTAGGCTCCTTCATTTCACAATGACTTGGAAAAAATATTTAGATTCTCTCCAAGTCTGATGGGACTTGTTTCACACTGCCTGCCCTAATCTCAAATAATTTTTTAATATTTCCTCTCCAAAAAACACTAGGCATTCTGCAGGAGGAAAATTCAGATGTGTTCCCAAAGATGCTCTTAGCAAATGCTGATTTTAATGAAAAGCTTCCAAATAAGATCTTAGTAAAAAACAGACAACATTGGATTTTAAAGTGGTGGTGTAATGTGTTCAGGACAAATATACCACAAAATTTTATGTATGGCTTTTACTGTTAATGACTTAACACATCAGTATCTTAGCATCATCATTCTATGTACTCTAAAAACATTTATAGGCAGATGGACTGCAAGGAATGTGAACAAGGAAAGCCAGCTCATGCTGTAGGGAGGAACACACAGTTCTGGCATACTAAAAATAAAAGGAAAGCATTAACACACCATATGCTGTGCAACAGCAAATAGCGTTATTTAGAAATGCTTCAGTAAAAACTAATGATGGCAAAAGTTCAGACCTTCTAAAAAAACTGAAGGTAACTTAAGTTAGCCACATGCTTCACTGCATAAAGTGAACATGAGTTTTGTTTAACAATTTAGTTTCTTTCATTTTACACAAACCCTAGGATAACGTATATCCAGTTACAAGAGTTTTTCTTGTTAACACAGTTACTAACTGTGCCAGACAGGAGTTGAAATGCAAGTGGTGAAGCAAATTTAGTTTTATACACAACACATGACTATTTTTTCTTAAAAGACTGACTTGTCTGGCACTTCAGTTGTACTGTCTTTCTATGGAGAAAGTTCTGGTTTAACTTCTGTATTAGTACCACTATGCAGATGCATGTTCTCTCTTGAACTGTATGAGCAAAGCAATAAAAAACAGATAAGGTCTTTACTAAAGCCAAGTATTTTCTTACAAGTGGAATTCTTTGTTATCATAAAACCACATAATTGCAACTCAAGTAATGTTCATTTTCAGAATTTTGGGAAGCCACAGGCGACATCGGTGCAAGAACATAGTGCCTCTGTGCATCTACCTGATGAACAGTTAACAAACAAGCAATTTTTTTTCCTATAACTTTAAACTGAAGATAGCAAGATAGCAACCAGGACTGGATTATTTCTTAGAATGCGTCAGTTAACGATCTTGCAACTGGGGGAAGCCTTAAGCAATAGAAACACTTCAAACTGCCACACAGTAGACAAGGTCTATGGACTGTAGCATGGATCGGGGGGAAAACTCATAATTTAATGATACCACAGCCTTGTGCAAATCTTAATATAATTTTCACTTAATTTATAAAATGGTAGTAGCTTCACATACCCTGCAGCAGAGATGTGAAATCAGTTTGTTACACTCCAAATTCTTTAGGACTGGCAGCAAGCTTCTCGGCCTTGTTGAAGCGCTCACTCATCCTGTTACTGTAACCAGCTCCAATTACAGGAGTATGCACATGGCAATCACTACATTTTCTTAAGTTTTTGCTCTGTTCTCTTGGCATCAAAACACTGAGGTCTTCCTACTGACTTATTTGATCTTCTGCTTTGTAGCAAAGCAGTTAAAGCATGGAATCAAAACAAGACACCTTTGTTTAACAACTCTTTAACTCCAGCCCATCAGAAACATGGAGGGAAATGCAATAGATTTAATCTATATTAAAAAGCTTCAGTAAATTACCATTCTGCTGTTGAGCCTGTGAAGTAACCTGACATCAGCAAAAGCATATGTCAAGGATTAAAACACTCAAGCATATTATAGAAAGGAGAGTTTAAAACAAAAGATGTGTGGTTCAAATTTGTTAGGTTTTACCTGACAGTTCTCAAGTATTACTGAACTGTCTGAAAGAACTACAGGCGATTCAAAGTAGCAAACAATGACTTCACAAGTCTTTGTTTTGTTCCAGTAGATAAATTTCATCAGCATCTCAAATGGCAGTTTCAGAGACCACAATGTATATTCATTCTGGTGTAACCATATGCTGAATACTACTTAAATTGCCTTTTAAAACCATAACTAGAACATTTATTCTCAATGCAACAGAGGAATTGCACTAAGAATTGGCATTTGCACCCTCATTTGAACCCAAGGTGTCATTCTGAAGCCTTTGCTTTTGTACATGCCAGAACTCCATTCAGCAGCAAAACCTAAAATACATGTGTCTCTCAGGACTCATTTGGAGCAACTGTTGGACCACAATAGCTTACATCCACTGAACACTTTCCCCTTACCACTTCTGCTTTAACTCTACTTCCAACACAAACAGAAAACACAGACAAAAAAAAACACCAACCCAAGACTCACTTTTCAACTCATAACCTGCCAAGTGAAAGGGAATAATACCCTGAGAATCAGCAGATCTGAAAGGAAGAAGTCTCCAAAGAGACAGAAGAGCCCCTTTTCTCACCCTTGTTCCTGTCAACACAAGGGACTGCTCCCAGTCCCATCATATCTGAATGGAATTTTCAGAAGTTCCATTTCTTTTTTTTAACTCATGAGTAGAGTATGCCAGACAGTGAAGGGTGGGTGGTACACTTTATCAAGCAATCTTATTCCTCTTTTTCCACATTCAAACATACAGAATGTATACTAACCCTTCCCAACATACACTCCTACCCCACCCAATACTCCTCCTTTGTCCTACTACTTTACCCATATTTTAGTTCAAAACCAGCTAACACAAATCAACTATGACCACAAGGAAGAACATGCTGAACCAGCTGCCATGAACCAAAACAACTTCAGACACACCTGAAGGAGAAAAGGAAGCAAGAAGGAGGGATACTAGTTTGACTGACAGCAAATCCATCCCCTCATTGTTACACAGAGACCAACAAGCTCAACTCCAAGATCAGTCTTTTTCCTTGCTTAGATAGACCTAAGAATTCTGGTACTGTTTTCCCCTTGAAATTAAATGAACTGCTCTTACTCTTCAGTCATCCTTTCCTATGTCCAAGATGTGTCTTCTCCAACTCTTCATTGATCAAGGCCACCAACTCCAGCTTCAACATTTTTTCTGCTTCCTGTCCCATCATACTGGTTTTCCAAACTCTGAAAGAAAAAAAAAAAAAAGGCAACTCAGTGATTGCTTGTAGGCAAAAAACCCCTTTGCCATATATCAAGTGGCCATTTTCTTTTAAATACTTAAATCTTTATTCAGTGTAAAACAAAATGAAATTCAAAATTATATAGTCCTATTTAATTTATTATACAAGGAATTATCCAACTTCATTTAGGTTGTGACAAAGAATATGAGAAGGACACTGCTATAGGCACAAACAAGGAATTGAGGCTACCTAATGACAGTACTGAATAACCTCTAGGGCGCCCTTGCTTCAGCACTGCTAATGGGACAACAGAGTGGATGGATCTACCATTGTAGATATTACATAGTATATGGGGGCTTTGAACTTCAATCATTGATAATATGGATTTGTTGATCAACATCAGTAAGGATCAAGAGTAGGTATCCTAACACTGTATTTTCAAATTCAGAAACCTGATACACTGAATTTATCAAAATTCCTTTTCAAGAGAAAAGTGAATTTTCCATGACATTTTAATTATAATCCCTACATTTAATTCAATCATTTTTGTCCTCTTAGCTGTTTAGTGTTTTTATGGGAACCTCTGTAGGCAAGCTATCAACCTCATTATCCAAACAGCTTGAGCAGCAACAGCTTAATATCCGTCATGGAAAGGAACATGGTCCTCTGATGACTAGAGCTGTGAGGCCAGGAAGATATTTTTCTACTCTTTCAGCAAGGCACTGTTTTTATACAGTCCCTCAAAGCTCTCTCATCTCTGACGGCTCCAAACTCCATTTCAATCAGTACTTTAATTGTACCATGAATTTTCAATAAAGATTTTCAAATTAATACAGAAAACAAGTCTGGCACTTTACAATTCAGTAGGGAACTGGATGATCCCAGGTAACAATCCCAGGAATATAAAAAAAAGGTGTTTTCATTTCTTCTTTCTTCTATCCTTGCTTGCTAAATTACAGCCCCACACAACTAGTATGTAAAAGATTAAACTCAAGTTACACAGCATGCTTTGTCGATATTTCAGATAAAGCATTAAGTAGCATAGCAATACTTAATGTAGTATATCTACATTAAGTAGATATAATATAGTATGTAATGCATTATATAATACATATACATATAATACATTATATCTACATTAATATCTAATAATAATCACAGAACTGTTTATTTCCCAAATGAGTCTAATAAAAAAGTTAACTCTTTAATTTCCATGTCTTGATTACTGTGCTGAGTATGGTGTGACTGCTAAAATATTCTTCTACCACTTTGAGGTTCTTTGTCTCAAGACTAAACAAATGCCATTTTAATGCTGCATGATATTAACTTAAATGCTTAAAAATAAGCATATTCTCAAGAACAGCAAGTTATGATGATGATGTGTAGATTGTAAGAATTACTGTCACATAAGGCATAATTTCAGAATGCCATGAAAAATATGCTTTTTTTCAATCAGACATTTGATCCTGAAAGATAGACATCAGAACACATTAGAACTAGTCCAGTTAAGCTTTTTTTTTTTTTTTTAGTTTTTAAAAGACCCCAAAAACATGAAGACTACTAAAAAACTGCACTGGTACAATGGAGAACAGGGCAGGAGCACTCTTACAGTGAGGTCCCAAAATTCTATTCTTTTCAGCTGTATACATTCCCTACTGCTTTCATATAAAATTATTTACATCTCACATTGGCAAAAAGAAAAACAAACACACTCTAAAAACTTCATTATCTGCATCAGGGTTGCTTTAAGAGCATGAAAAGTAATAATGATTATTGCCAAGCTAAAAACCTAGTGAGAGTTAGAGCTCAGGGGAAAATGAAAAAATCTCTAAGGCAATTCTTTCTTCGTTAGGAAGGGCTGAGTAGTACTGACTATATCCTAGTTACTACTATGCTCATTGTAACATCTATCCCTAAGCTATAAATTCAACTGCAGACTGAGTGTAGCTGCAGCCACAACAGAGCAAATATGTGCTGAACACCACCCGTTCCTCTACAGAAGAGCTGGAAGTTCTTGGCGTTTGTGATAGAACAGTTATGTCTAAGAACACAGGAGAAAAAAAAAAAGAAACATAAGAAATTTTATGGGAGTTTGAGACCAGTTGTTTTCAACCAGTGTCACAATTGTGTGTATCATGAATTACTTTTAACGGACCTGCAAAAGATAGCTGGTTAAAACAAACCTAACTCTGCTAATATTGCAGGTACTGTGTCTGTTCTTATCTATCACAAATTTTCCCAGGAGTTCCAATTAGAAAGAGGCTTGAAACAAATGTAGACATAGACCACAAACACTATAAAATTTATTATGTTAAAAAAGTTCTGAAAAACATTTCCCTCATTTACAAGCACTTGTATAGAACTATAAAATTTAAATCACTCATATAGCTCTGGAGCAAATCCACGATTTATAATCAAAAGGCCTTTTCTTAAGTAATGGCTTATCTTCTTGTGTGTATTTTGCAAAGGAAATAAAACCCCACTACTCTCGCATTTAGACTACTTCAATATCAAGAAAATAAGTGTTTCCTGGACTGGATCTGACAAAAAGAGACTAGAATTCTAATAGAAACCTACAGGAGATAGAATTTTCATGACAGATCAATGCAGAAAATCACCTGGGTCAGTTGTTTTCAGAAAGTTAAGTTTTACTATCTGTTTCACTTACCACTTTTGTGGCACGCCTGGAGTTTGACTAAAAGACTGTAATATATTTGGGGAGGGGGAGGAGCGTGAACTGGAGAACAGACCACTTGCCACTCAATAGTTACACACAAAAAATAATCCTTCCTACGTCAGCCTAACTCTAGATGACAATTCATAATTAAGACAAGCAAATTGTCATAGTTATTTTTTTGTAATCACAAGACCATGATGTGGCATTAATTATATTAAACTCCTCTTTCCCAAGATTAAGGAGGCTCTAACTTTCAAAACAAAAAATACCTTGAAGATGTTGTGAAGGGTCAGAGTACTGACATCCAGTGAAGGTAAAGATAATCTACTAGCAACACACCAAAATTCATTTATATATCTTCAAGAGCCACAATAAAAGCCTACAGTATTTTGACAAGACTACAGCTAAAGGGATACTAAATACTTCCCAATTCTCCTCTTAATTCCTAGAAGTATCATAATTTCCAGTAGCACTGAAATCATGTTGAAATCTGGCCTGTTCACATAATCATAAGACTTGGGCAGTGTTTGTACATTTTGCTAGAAAACTAGATACACACATTTTATGAAAACATTTTATGTTTTCTGCTCCTTACAGAAGAGGCACTTTTATCAGGAACTAATTAGATTGAAGTAAAAAACCAAAACAGAACAAAATAAAACAGCTTGCATACTGGAAAGCCATTAGCCATTACATTGCCAGCACAAGAACTTTTTATTTCTAATGCAACAGACATCCTACAGGGATTGTTAACAGTATAAAAACCATAACGATAAACACCCATGGCAAAGGAGCCTTGTGGCTCCATCCTCTTGATCACTGTAGCTGCCTAGACAGATATATCATATTGATACTATTTATATACATACATACTCATTTATGGGAAGAGGAAAGACATTAAACATTCCACCTGAAATACCTCAAGAGTAACCAGGTGTAAGTAGGGAATTCTAAAGAGCAGCAATATAAAATACTGCTGGATATTCTTATTTAAGCCAAAATACATCTTAAAGACCATACAGCTGGCAATTACAGGTGGATACCAGTATCCTCAGTGTCAGAGGTACGTAAGAAGGGGTGGGGAAACTAGGGTTTTGTAAGTAACACTAAACTCCTCTAAACAATCATCAAATGCTTCCTTCACCATGAAGTAAAACCTATTTACACCAGGGCCACGGCACTGGTGGACAGAGGAAGGGCAACTGACATCATCTACCTGGACTTGTGCAAAACCTTTGACACAGTCCCACATGACATCCTTGTCTCTAAGTTGCAGGGACATGGATTTGACAGAAGGACCACTCGCTGGATAAGGAACTGGCTAGACGGCTACACTGAAAGAGTTGTGGTCAAAGGCTCAATGTCCAAGTGGAGACTGGTGACAAGTGGTGTTCCGCAGGGGTCTGTACTGGGACCAGTGTTGTTTAACATCTTTGT
>VZTO01010419.1:81486-113149 GCA_013400615.1 Syrrhaptes paradoxus | reverse complement strand
GTGAGACACTGGAACAGGTTGCCCAGGGAGGTTGTGGATGCCCCATCCCTGGAGGTGTTCAAGGCCAGGCTGGATGAGGCTTTGAGCAACCTGGTCTAGTGGAGGGTGTCCCTGCCCATGGCAGGGGGGTTGGAACTTGATGATCTTTAAGGTCCTTTCCAATCCAAACCATTCTATGATTCTATGATTCTATTTACATGAAAACTGAGAAGATCTATGGAGATAAAACAGGGAAAATTGAGAGATCATTACTGACACATCCTAACACCTTGTTAATCTGCTTTTGGATTTAGTTATTATCTCAGGGAGGAAATACATCCTGCATAAACTAGGCATCATGAACAAGTTTCTAGTATCCTTCACTCAGTAACTAAAAGGCACCAATAAATGTCATTCCATGAAGCGCTGTGTTGCTCATCGACACAAATAAGTTTTAAAGCAAACGAACATGACATAGTGATAAATTACACATGCTTATATGTGAAGCATGGATCACCTTTAGGTTCCCAGAATTATAAACTTAGGTCTCATTTAAAAACCTGTACTAAAGTGATGTTGAAAGATGCCAGAGGCACTGCAAAGTGAAATTTTCCATTTTAATTTAGGTAAATTCATTTTGTGTCACAATTTGCTTAAAGAAACAATCACACTGATTAAAGAGGACTTCCTCACATCTTGAATATAAAAACCCTAGACCTGAAAAAAAAAGCTCATGTGGCAACCAAGAGAGGGGGGAACTGGAAATAGTACACGGAAGATCATGTTGGTCAGCCTCAGCAATGGTTGGCGTGTTGTTGCATCCTTAGATCACCAAGGCTGCAAGGCAGGCAATCTTTCTATGGAGAGGTAATAGCTTTTATTAGGTTAACTAATATAGCTGCAAAATGACCTGATGTACGTCTGGGCACATAAGCCCTTTGAGGTCACCGTGTGACCAAAAGCTTGCCCAGTACCCTGCCCCCTTATAAGCCAGTCTAATAAAAGATAATTACCTCCCTCCACAAACCTCATCTGATATATATTATACCACATGCAGCCCCTGCAAAAAGATGACAGTGAAAAAAAATCAGGATACTGGTTTAGCATGAGTCATGTACCATCATAATACATAATCTCTCAAGACTGTTACAGCACCTCATTAAAATGCCACAAGCAGCAAAAAAGCTATGCCAAAAAAAAAAAAAAAAAGCCTTCATAAACAGGGAGACAGTACACTCGGGGAACTCCCTAGATTGAGGGAACACCACCCTACTTGCTTATTTTAAATCTGTAATGCAACACTACGGAAAAAGTCAGCGGGAGGAAATTCAATCCCTAGGAACAGGGAAGAACTTAATTATCACAGTGGTATTTATTAAAAGGAGTTCCTGCATTACAGGAGCTGTCTCTCTTGGAAAAAAGAAGCAACATAGGAAAGAAAGTTAGCCAACAATCCATCCTGAACAGAAGGAAAAGAGACAGTACTTCACCTGGAGAAGCAAAGATTATGCATAAAGTCCAAACTAGTCACCTTGACAACCTCCTGAATTAGCTTTAAAGGTCAACTCTTCAAAAAAGTACTCAAAAGCCCTGAAAAGGTCTCAGTGAGGTACCAGTCTTCAGCTGGCTCCTTGGCTTTCCCTGTGAAAGAATTCTCTCAGAAAAGCCTCAAGTTGCACAAGAACACTTTGGGCAATTTAAGTTTCACAAATTTCTTTTACAATACAGGATTTAAACCTCTTCTTAAGAGACACATTCACATAATAAAACTGCACATTAGACATAACTGAGAAACTCTCCAACAAGCATAAAGCACTCCAGGCATCTAAAAAGATGTCTAAGCTAGTGACTCCAGATTCAGGAAGCCACACACATCCAAAAGGAAATTCATCCCATACTAGAAGAAGGTGATTTAAGAGATCTAATTTTCAACTAAAGTTCCTCAGATTAGCAGATGACTTATTTTTTTTCTATTGTCTATCCTGCTAGATAGTTCCCTAGCTCTTTACAGAAAATAACAACTAACATACTACATATATAAACACAAAGAAAATTATTACTAATTTAGCAAGTACTGGGATCCTAAATGCATTATTTAGGAATGTTGTTCAACATTGTTAAAATTGACAATGCTTTACATATCACAGATGCAGTGGCCCACCCTCAGAAATGAAGCAAATAGCAGGCTGTTGGCTACTACATTTCTTTATCAGATCAGTCCAATCTCATTAAGCAGGCCTCTGCAGCAACTGGCTGATGTACAATTTCATTATAGCTTTCCACAATCAAGAGAAAAATTGGAATGACTGTTTCCCAACAGTATGCAAAGAAGAATTTTGACTGTTGAGGATGCTGGCGCAGAAAAGAAACAAAAAACCTCTTACCTATAAACCAAGAACAAATGCAAATGCTCAGCGTCTTGATACATACCAGCTTTAGAATGATTCAACATACTGTTTTAATGATTGAAGTGTGGAATCCATTATATCCTGTTTTCCTTGAACCTAATGAACTACTGCTAACACCTTGTTAATCTCTGGATTATGCTTACCTTTTTATATTCAAAGTAATGGTTCTTAAAACAACCAGAAGACAACACTGAATAAAGGCAGTAAGAAAAGCAGTCATTTTGTATCTACAAAGTTATTTTATTTAGTATCCCCCTCACATTCTGAAAGAAAGACTCATGAAAAGGAAAGAAGCATGTATATGTGACCAGTACCCCTGCTGCTGACCCCAGTAATGTGGCTAGCATAACTAACACCATTTCATAAGGCAAGCAGCTGTTCTCTGTGACCAAGCGGGTCACATATTCATTCCCTTTCCCTCATTATCAGGCCCTGAAGGTCCTGTGAACCAAGCAGACGAACCAAACAGATTTATTTGTTGCCTCCCTACCAGCCTCAAGGATCCTGGGCGCCAGGCCGGTTACTCCCTTCCTTAGCAGCCTTGAAGGTCCCAGGCACACGGCCAGCCAGGTGCTGCTGATGACCCTGTCTCAGAACAGGGAAGCATAACAGCACACCGGGTGCTTACTGTCTGTAAAAACAAGCAGTTATAAGTCCTAAGCAGGGAACCTGGACCAGAGATGCTGCTGGACAGTGAGACCCATGATCCCATGGCCGTAGACACCTCCACCGTCATCTGTTTCCTTGAAGGATTGAGGGAGTGACTCATATTCTTTTACATGTTTTTTTGAGTCTAGATTATGATTGTTATATTTATACAGCAAACCATGTATTAAGTTCTGACCTGATCTGCAGAGTGTCAGTGTGATTAGAAACCCCAAGTTCAGTTGCATTAAAAATGCTCCATTGTGCTACTTAGGGCTGACATCATTTTGCCAAGGATCCCTAAAAGAACCTGTCTGTCCCCTCAGTGTTGGGTGACAGAACAGAATAAAACTGAGGTTGAAGAAGCAGAACAAGCAAACTTCCACACTTGCAACATTCACATTAACAGAAACAGGAAATTTAAATTCAAAAAAAGAGTGCTGTTTATACAGCTCTTTAGACACAGACGTTAGATTTGTAAGAATTGCCAGCATGTCAGGATCAGAGCTGTGCCTTCTGAGACAGTACAATTTGTGCCTTTGAGTCTTTGGACATTTTTTAACTGAAAAGTTTTTTTGTACCAGACTGCAAATACTGAGAACTACAGAACCTGTAGTCATACAGTCTGCAACCAGAACAGCTTAACAGTAGCAATTCTAACTGACGCTCTCCAGTAAGATCTGATAACGCCCTCTCATACCTTACAAGGTGAATATGACTAATCAAGAATCCAAGACTAGAATATATACGTACCTGTGATTTGCGAGATATCCTAAGTATACTATTTAAAACCAATGAACAAACTCAGATTACTACTACCTGTAAACATAAATTGAAGTTACTTTCTTTTTTATCTTTGACAGCAACTTTTCCTATCCTTTTCTCAAAAAAGAGATGTTTGTGCTTGCCAGAACCATATTGTTCTTGCTTAGCAAAGCCCAACTCATGTTGCAGAACTTTATGAAAACCATTTAAAATGAAACACAAAGTTTGAGTTGTGGCATCTCTGTGTGTTCAAGGCAAAACAAAACAGTTAAGACTTGCATTAGCAAGGACAACAGTACGTTCAGCTGCCAAAACTGGACATGGATGCAGGCAAAGTTCTTATGACCTTCTGTGAAAAAAGAAACAGACTGAAGTTTTTTCCCCAAAATGCAACTGGGAGGTGGGGCAAGAGGGAAAAGGAGAGAAAGAAGTCTTCTTCCCTCTCAAATTTGCAGGCCCTTTACAAATACTCCAAAGTTTAAATAGTAATTGATGTTTCCAACATTGGACAAAACCCCAGAGTGAAAACAACAGCACTCCCCCTCCGGCCCCCAACCCACAAAAGCGTGTCCCCATAAAACCTTTGGGCTATATTCTCAACTTCCATAAGCAGATACTGCCCAGATGCTCTGTTCAAGTAAGCTGCGCTATGCATCTTGATACCCATTGAGAAACTACTATAAACACAAAGTCTCAAATACATAAAAGTTCTTCAGTGTAAGACTAAATAATTCAGTCTTTAGAAAAGAACGGTTCCCCTACACATTATTTGAAATAATAAAGTAATACAAACTTTTAAATGATGCTAAGCAATTTACAAAATTATGTATTTTCATTTTTGCTCTGCACTTGTCAGAAAGCCTAGCACAGCTTTCCAAACATGTTGCTCTTCCTGCCACTAGTACAAATGCCCAGAATGGCAAATGGCTAATCCAACAATCTGGGCCTCTGTTTGAGATATGTTTTAATATACGTACTCTGTTTTCAGTCTTTTGAGTCACAATAGGTTTTTGTTTATCAAAAAAAGTATCAAATCCCTATTCAATCCCACAGTCTTTCCATGCAATTGCATTCAATTTGCATTCCTACCCCTCGGCTTACAGTTAGATATTACAGGCATCTCTTTCCCATGAAAGAATTCTCTTGGGACAGGTCATAATTTCTTAAAAGCAAATTAATTTTTGCCTTTTCAATGTGGGGGTTAAATTACTAGGCTGTGCTTTCAGTCTTCTTGACATTATACTCCAATTCTAGATGATTACTTCCACTTTGATTTAGCACTCCAATTGATGTGTAAATAAAAATACCAACGATGGTATAGGAGCACTGAATGCCATGGCTACATTCCTTCCCATGCAAGGGAGTCAATCAATAAATACTAGGGCATCCTGTTAGTCTAGGAAACACAGAAAGCAGAGGGAATGCAATAAAATTGAAGGTCCATTTTTTAAACTTAATCAGTAACACAGATAAGAGTCATGATGAACATACTTCAAGAACAAATCAAGTTAGTAGGCTTATCAGTTAAGGCTTTTGTGGGAACTTCAGTACAAATAATCTTGATTTTTGTAATTCAGTTCGATCATTTTAAACCTTCATGGAAATACTTACTGCCATTGCTAAACTTTTTTTATTGTTTTGTCTTTTAAAGCATATTCTCACAGAATAATATTAAAAGGATATCCCAGCCAAGGAGTGTAATTAACCTGGATCATCTCCCTGACTCACTTCCCTGAACACCTAGCAGATCCTGGAAAGCAATGCAGGGTCAAGAAAACGTATATCAGGTAATTTAACTTGGAAATCACCTGCCTGCTTCTCAGCTCATTAACATCAACTGACTGCAGGTCAGAGCCCTCAGGGGCTGGTTCTGTCACTAAGAAGAGCAGGTTCTTGAGAGGTTAAGAGATGAAGCTTTACCTGATCCTGTCATGACAAATAGGGAAATAATAGGAAAGTTAACTCTGGTCCTTGAAGCTCATTTGGGAGACACTGTTCTAAGAAAACCAAAACACCACAAACACACACCACAATCCCAAAACTACAAGTAAAATAAAAACACACCCATGAAAGAAAAAGGAGTGATGGAATAAAGATTCAGAGATGTCAATACAAAAAGGACATTCTGGGCAACTTCTCCATCTCTCTTTAAAGAGAGGATTTGCATTTATCCAGTGGATCTGTTATGGATCTTGTCATATTAGCTGCATAGTTACATGCTGCAGTGAAACTACCACAATCTCCCATCAGAGAAGAGCTTGTAAACAGTTCTAACTTGTAACAGGCATCTTATTCAAAAGATGCACTAAGGGACCCAAATATATTTCATTTACAGAATAAGTCACAAAATTACCATTTTAAAAGCTGAAAAGCTTTTACTGACTCAGGATTTCATAACTCGAGCATTTTACTAATGAATTACAGATTTTTTTTCACAAATATTTTCCAGAATTGAAATTCCTGATTTTGCTTATTTTAATGGAAAACTGTTAATATTATTTAAGCCTACACAATACTTCTGACATCATATGGCGTGGTTTCCAGAATCAGAGTAACCTGATGGCAGTGTTCCATGAAATACCTGTTGGTCAGAGAAGCCTTCATCAGCAGTGCACAACTAAACAGCATCTTAAAAATGGGGGGAAAAAAGAAAAAAAAAGTCTTTTTGTCTCTGCCCTCTAGCACACAAAAGCCTGTAAAGACAAAGAAGATAGGCTGAGAGTTAAAAAATAAGGGCCAAACAGAGATAGTTAGCCTGACTTCCAAATTCAAAGTAACAATTTGGAAAGTTACTGAATCAAATAAACCCCACACAATCTAGCCATATATGCAGAGGTACACTCCCCACTCACTCTTTCTCAAAGGCATCCAAATAGGAAGCTCTCAAACATGACAGGTATTTTTTTTTAATATAAGAGAAGAATCACAACCCTGACATCTAAAGCACCATAAGAAGCTCTCACAAGCAGTTATCAACTATCTTGGAGTGGGAGAAGTAAGTTCTCTCTGTGAAGTCTTGCTTAGTGAGTCATAAATTCACCACTATCCTAAAATAATAAATGCACAAAACCAGTGTAATACATCTAATTAACAAAACAGTGATAAATCACAGTGAGATTATTTACTGACACAGTTGTCCCATTCCCGCTAGACGTGGATTAAAAAGTTGTTTTCAGCCACAACTGTCAGTTTATCCCTCAACAACCTAAATATAAATGCAAACCTGTAAGTCACAGGCTTCATGTAAATAAAACTCCCACATCCCCTCACGAAGGTTACAGTCCTTCCCAAGGACCCTCAGCTAAGGCTATCCATTCTGTTGCACTGTTCATCTCATACATGCTGCAAAAAGAACTGTGCCTCACAAGCACATGAAGCCTCCTCATCATATCTCAAGTAAGCCAACCCATAAACAGACCAAACAACCCACACTTTTCTTGATGAGGCTTGTAAGAAGCTCCTCTGCAGGTTCCTGCTCTCCCTCTGCCCCCTTCACCAAAATTCCTCTTCTAGCCCCCAGTTTGCCTTATCTATCTGCACCTGTGCTGCACCTGACTTGAGGGCCCTCAGACACTCTTAAGTCTGCCCAGTCTGCCCCTGATGACCACCCAGCTGGCTACTGCCTCTTGCAACAGTTAAGCCACATTCCTTCCTTGGGTGGTAAAAGTAGTCTGTGACTTTATCTTCCACGAGGGCATTACAGTGATAAGATTTGGAGCACCCTGTCCCTTCTCAGGTGTCATGGGAGTTGAAGACACACACACACACATTGTACAGACCCCACAAAGGCATAGGACCTTTACAGATCAGCTGTTACCCACAACTGCCAGCAGAACCAACCAGCCACAGAAGCCTTTAATACTGTTGACCCTAAGGAAGTTCTGGAAAAAAAGTACTAGACTGAGAAAGACACAAAGATCTATTTTTTAAGCTGCATTTCACCCTTAGTACTTAAACTATGGATTATAGTTGATTTGTCAAGACACAGCTGAAACCAACCAACTCCCCACCCACCCAATTGCCTCTTTCATCTTTTCAGCTAAAGAAGTCACACAAGAACATAGAGAACCCTTTGCTATTTAAAACATTGGAAAACAATACTATTTTTTTTAAATCATCATGAATGGGGCATTATTACTGAAACTGACATTTCACCTAAAGGTAAGCAGCAGCCTCAAAAAAAAGACTGTCTTCTTTATATATTAATGAAAGTAATTTCTTCTAATGCTCTTTCAAGAGCAGAATAAATTTGACAGGAAAAGAGAACACACATTTTTCCCAAGCTGTTTTTGGGAGCCTTAATCAGAATGACTAGGTCACTGTTAGGGACATCTTAACTATTCTCTGTGATGCCTTAAAGTGTTCATTTATCCTGAGACACAGTGTCCTGGTTTCAGCTGAGACGAGTTAATTTTCTTCATAGTAGCTAGCGTGAGGCTGTGTTTTGGATTTGTGCTGAGGAGAAGGCTGATAACATGTTGATGTTTGTAGTTGTTGCCAGGACAGTTAAGGGCTTTTCACCTTCTCGGCTGTGCCAGAAGCTGGGAGGGAGCACAGCCCCAGTTACAGGACCATACAGAATCCATGACATTACCTGAAGACAAGCATTATTAAATACTGTAATATTCTTGCACAGCCTTCCTCTCAGAAGTGGCTCCTTCTTGATTTGGCAAGACCCATCCTAGATTTAAACTACAGCCCCTGCTCACAGCAGGCAGGTATTAACGCCAGGCTCTGCTACAGACAGACCCCAGATGCTGCCCACGGCACCAACTCAGCCAGCTGTCACCTAGGGCCACTCTCCTGTCAGCCATAAGCAACTGGACACAAGGCAGAGAAACACTTCGTTACCAGCACTCAGGTACCAGAGAACGAGCTCCAAGAGCCCCCGCACGCTGCCCCACAGCTCAGCCGAACGTGGCCGCTGTGGGACAGCGCCTGAAGCCGTCTCCTGGCCGAGCGCCCCCGCCCCGAGGAGGGTTATCGGAACCCCGCGGACAAGCAGGAGCGGCAGCTCAGCTCGGGGCAGGGTACAGCGGCTGCCGCCCCAGCTCTCCCTCACCGGTGCCGCCGCCAGCGGCCAGGGGGGAGGCAAGGCGGAGCCCCCCCGCCGTTACAGCCTGAGCTGCCCGGGCCGAGCCCTGCGCCCCAACCGTGCCACGCTCCCCGCCCCCGGCACTCGCTTGCACCCCAGGCGCTGAACCGGCTGACAGGGGGACCACCCCCCAGCGCCCACAGCCCCCTCTGGTGCTGGGCACGGCCGCGCCACCACCTCCGCGCCCCGGCGGCCTCCCGCACCATCGACGCCAAGCGGAGCAGCAGGGTACAGTGCCGACACCTGGATGATGCTCCTTCCCGCCCCACACAGACGAGGGAAGCGGAAGAGGGCGGGAGCAAGGAGACACGTTGGACTGGGGCGGAAGTCCCATGAAACCGGCTTCCTCAGTCATTCCCGCGGGAAGAACGACGTTGCCTGTAACCCAGATGGCGGAGGGACGCCCGTGGGTAGTGGGAACATCGCCCTTGTTCCCGTGTGCTCGGACGGGCGTTTCCCCATCCCTGCCTGCTTGCAGGCGCATGTGATTGCTGCGATTTCCTAAGTTTCCCATATAACGAAGCTCTTACTGCTGCCCCCCCACCTGGTCATTGCTGTTGTTCCTGCGGTCTTCCTGCGTGCCCCCTGTCACGGGAGTCTTCCAGCGGCGCGGCCAGTTCACCCAGCTCTTGTCTGCCTGTGTGTGCGGCGGGAGTGGCGCGTCCCACCCCTGCGCCTGGCTGTAAGCGATCGCTTGGTGTTAAACACAACGCAGGCACATCCCGGAGGATGGCTAGCACTACTCGTCCCCCTTCGCTGGCTGCTGGAGGGCGGCTGCTGCCTGAGCGCCTGCTGCTCTCAGTGGCACGGTGGCGTGTGGCCGTGGGCTGGCTTGAGCCTCCCGGGGCGGCTGGAAGGAGCCCGCAGCCAGGCCCGACTGCCACAACGCCTCCTCCCTCCGCCCGTCAGGCCCAGCACCCAGCCGCGGGCCCGCAGGCTGCTCTGGTGCAGGAGGGTTTGGGGTCTGGGGAAGCACCTGGTCTTCGTTCAGCGGGAGAACTGCCAGTGGCACTGTTTCCCTGAATTTACACGCTTTCATATGGCAGAAACCATTACCTGTATATAGCAATTAGGAATTTCTGTCCTTGAGCTTTATTTGGAAAGGAGGATGTACCTTGTTGTGTTTTTGCAGAGCACAGCTGGTGGATGTGTCAGTGTGAAGGCAAGGACAGAGACTGGACTGAATGATTTTTGTGTTTCTATGAATTAATTTTTCAGGATCAAGAATCCTGGTGTCACATTCACATCTTTATTTAAATAAAATACATATTTCCTGGGGCCTGGAAGAAATATTAAACTGCTTAATGCATGTTTTCCCGCTTAAGTCAATTCAGGAAAATGCTAGCACACAAAGGCAGAGACAGAAGCTCCTGACAAGTACCTGTCTTGTGTGACTGTGTGAAGCATTCAGGTGCCAAAAAGGTACACAGCAGACTCAAGATGCTTACATCTATTGGAAAGAGTAAGGTAACAAGGAGAAAGAAAATTGCACCGAGAGCAGTCAGACAATACATGTAATGAAAGAATGTATACATAATGCAGTGTTGGAATGTTGGATGAGATTAGGAAAAAACCCAAACTGATGTGTTTTCATACTGATGCACAGGACTGTAAATAACTGCAGGATGATGTAAACCTGGTGCTCAAAGAAATAAAGTGGTGGAATAGCGATAGTAAAATCTTAAACCATGACACAGAGTGACATCATGACACACAAAAATATTTTGCTGTTCAAGGAAGTAAGTAATAAAGACACTGTGTAATGGTGAGATACTACTGGATACTAAAGTGGGGGCAGACTTTAAAGGAAGAGGGAAAGAGCTGAGTAGGTTAAAATCCTCTTTGCAGAAAAAAATTAAAAGAGGTTCTCTTGTATCATGTTGGGTGTCTGCTAAAAACTTACACTTTCATTTGGTTAGGGTTGTCTTGAGTACCTAATATTAGAAAGATCAATTTAATGAAGTGGCTAGTCATGATCGCTGAATTTCATTTGCCAGAATAGGCTGGAGAGCAAAATTATATTAGTAACAGTGGGACACATTCTTTTCTTAGTGGCATTTAACAGACATCTTCATCAAATAGTCTGATCTGAGAAAATTTGTATGTTTTACTAAACAAACTTTTAAAAAACAGGATACCATAGAAGAGCTGGATATAGTAACTGAATTTAGTCAGTTGAAATAAAATACAGTAAGTAACAGACTAGTATACAAGGCCTTGTCTTCAGAAGGATACATTTTGAGAAATGTTGGAAGCTCTTCAGAAATAAGAATGAAAACCTCTTCATCATCTGGTAGTGATGTTTCTGGCAAAATAAGTTTGGAACCTTTTTCGAGAGGATGAAGAACTGGAATATTGTACTAGAAAATGAGAAAAAAATGTACTAGAAAATTAGGTAGTTTTGGCAAATGGAGTGATAGAAACTCTCTGCATAGCTGAAAACTACAAGCATGTACTTAGAGAGAGCTGAGGGGAACTATGGAAATGTGTCTCTGGGCAAAATGGGAAATTTCTCTGGGAGTCCCAGGATGGGGTAGGTGCAGACAAGGCATGTAGGCATGTGTAGGGTCAGCAGCAGTGGCCACTCCTCTACTGATGTTTGTCCCATCTCTTCTAACAACAGATTATTCTTGTCATTTCATGGCATGAGCAAAAAAAAAAAAGATGAAATGCACAGTCATGTATTGAGGGATCAACTGCAAAACTCTCCTGTAAACTTGGAACTTACTTGTAGGCAATGAAGGATGTAGATTTGCTAGACACAAGCAGGATGACTGGGACTCGCTGATGTAGTGTGGGCCAAGAAGAAGATGGAGGCAAGCAGCCAAAGTATTTCTGAGGCTTAAGGAGATGCTGAAAGTGGTTATATATGGGAACATTCTCAAGGGAGTGACCTCACTGAAAAGATAGATCTGATAAACTGTGTTCAAAATCAGGTGTACTAAGATTGCAGTTTTAATAGCATTGGTTAATTTGTTTAAAGACAATAAAACAGAACTGTTTTTGCTTTTTTCTGTTCTTTCATCGATGAGGAGATTTCACGCATTTTAATTATGTAGAAATATTTATTTTCTTTCTAGGTTTCTTTCTTTTGAGGCAGAAGGTAAGCAAATAAAATGTACATTTTTGTAATTAAAAGTCACATGATGAAGAAATTGGAGTGCAGTTTTATATCAGAAATAGCCCTCAAAACCATAGGCCAAAGTGAACCTTTTTAAACTAAAGAGGTATAACTTACAGACATTTTCAAATTAAAATCTTTCTGGGTAAAATTTAAGCGTGGTTTTAACGTGTGCCTCTAGGTGGTGCTAACGTTATTCCAGTGGTCAAAATCGCAGTTTTGTGAAACATTTCAAATACCACTGAAAATCTTTTGCGCACAGCTTTTGAGTAGAGGGAGGCACATCTATTCAACAGACCACATATTGATGATTTGCAGCTACGAAGAATTCACACACTTAATTTCTGGTAAATGAATCACCCATAAATCTATGTTCAAATAACATTTAAAGGTCTTGGTCAAACCCACAGAAGCTATTCATTTCAGAAACACAGTTAAAACCCCATCTTAAAGCAAATGTTGAATCAAAGAATTGTGGTATGTTGGCTATTAGTTTGCTCGCTATTTAGAGCACCATCTTACACAAGCACTAATCTAATGACTGAGGTTATGTTTGTACCATATTACAGCTTGCAATTTTTGTTTTACCTATATGTAGCATGTAGTAATTCTCATGCTGTATAATCTGTAGCACTAGAGTCACAACTCTGTCTGCCAGCAGTTCTCAAGGCCTTTGAGAAAGCAAGCCCTTGTAAACCTCTAACTGAGTATTTTGGTGAGAAAGCAAAGCAAAACTTTCTACTGGAAGAGATTTGTGCACAGTTTGCAGAAAATGGAAGGAGCTGACATTATTTTATGCCTACTGTAAAACAGTATCTGTTCTTTGGTATTAAATAAAATATGATTATTCATCCAACCGTGTTTCATTTGGACTGTAGTGTAAAATTTCTACATGGTTCAGGATGCTGCCTCTTTCACACATACTTCCCGTGTCAGCCTAGATTGCTTGGCATTCTGATGTTTACTTACAGCTTTTGGATACCAAAAAGTGGGAACTCACTTCTTATGAGTTGTAGTTGCTGACTGAGAATTTTCTTTTTTTAGCGTTGCAATTTCCAGTTGAGGCAAAGTCCAGGGGCAGGTTGTCCTGTACCTCACCTCAACGCTTTATTAAATTAAAAGGAGATCTATTCAAAGCAGTGGCTTGTTTGTGAGACGATAGGTGGGCTGCACATCCTAGTGAGAGCAGAGGCGGCTGGGTGGTAGGGATGTGCCTTAAACTCCCCAGGAGGCAATTTGTTCTTGGGCAGGGTTGAGTGCGGTGGGGACGGGCTGTCAACCTGCTCCCTTCCTGGTGTGCATCTCTGTGCAGTGCTGTGCTACATATGTTTTGGGTCAGGGTGGGCACCAAATGACCTCACGGATTCTCCTGGGACTTGGGAGTACAGTGATGGCTGGGGAAATCTTGGTTTCACTGTGGTCAGTATAGTAAAATTCCACAAATTTAATCAGAAAGGTCTTTTTGATAAGGGGTAGCCAACTCTGCTGACGTGCACGTTGCACGTGGAAGTCTTTGCATGGCTGGAGACCAGAGGCATGTACTAAAGACAGCTGAGGGGAACTCTGGGAATGTGTCTCTGAGCAAAATGGGAAATTTCTCTGGGAGTCCCAGGATGGGGTGGGTGCAGATGAGGCACACAGGCATGTGTATTGTCAGCAGCAGTGGCCACTCCTGCAGTGATGTTTGTCCCAGCTCTTCCAACAAGAAATAATTCCTGTAATTTTATGAATACTGAAAGGAAATTTATAATAGCCAGGAAAGGAAAATTATTATAACCAGAACAACAGGTATTTCATTTTGCTCTGGTGGGGTTCAGTTACTTAAATTTTTATTTTTTTGCTTTTCTTGACTGTTTTATTTTATAAAGTACATTGTCCTAGGGCATTTGATCTGACAGCCACCACACATTTGTCATCCCTTAGGAATCTCTTTTAGATTAGGTGTTGTGCACTGTTGGAACAGCAACAGGACTTGAGGGCAAACAGTGCCTTGCAGGGTTGATCCTTTAATTTGTAAGGCAACACAGACATATGCAATCAGTGTGTGTCTTAGTGTGGTGAGCTAACCACATAGGTAATACAAATTACTATTACTCACTGCTTATGGGTAATTAACCTGCTAATTATTCACAAAACATTTTGCTCTGTGGCGGTTTCATAAGTTGACAGGAATCACCCAAGCTGAAAGAAATCTTTAAAAATTCTTTTTACCGTTGCCTCACTTCATGTCAAATCACATCATATCTCAGAACAACGTTTTTGTATATACAATGAGGTAATAGTGAAAAAAGGAACTCCTCCTTTCCACATGAATGCCAGCTGTCATTTCAAGTAACCAGAGATACCCATCTATGTGAGCAACAAAGGAGTACGAAGTGTGCCTTTGAAGACCGTGTACCTGTTGCTGATTTGAGATTTAGTATTCAGATAAATTTTAGATAAGATCTAAGGTTTAGATAATGCCTACAACTCAAATTCTGATTCTACAGTTTTATTCCTCAACCATTCAACAGTTTTATGCCTTTAAAAAAGTACGTGTTTCTTAATGCTTGTGTTTTCTCTGGTTATTTTTTGCTCATAATATTCTATAAAGGGTAACCTGGATGCCCTCTATCAGTGCACTCTTGGTACATATGGGTGCAAAAATGATGGACAATACCTGAAACTTCTACAGTAATGATCAAGAAAAGTATAGAGCTGCACCAGGTATTGCAAGCTGCACCATGTTCTGGAGTGCTGGGATCTTTGAGGCTCTTTGGGCAGTCGGTCTTGTTTTCTTAGGACTTCAGACTGTGGTGGAGACAGCAGCTTACAGTGGTACTGATCTTGCTGGGACTTCATTTTCCCCCTTCATCCTGAAAGAAAATAGGTTTTTCTCCATCGTAATCCCCCTTCTCCTCTCTGATGGGCTATAGATACTTGCAACAAGGCTCCTCCACTAGCTTTTTTATGATAAAGGGCACCCTAACCCGGCAGACCTTTTCCTTTTCTTTCCCAGAATTACCACTTCAATATGCAGCACTTTCTCTAGTTCTGTTCTAGCATTTAAGTAGAAAGGAGGAGGAGCACTGACAATATGGGCTGTTCTGAAACTCCCACCTCTAGGCTTGTGAATAGATGGCATAATTATCTCAAATATGTCACTGCTTGAACAATAGCTGTACTTTGAAAAACACCATTCTTTCCCTTAAATGAGAGATTGTGAATATCTTTGAAGATTTCTGGACACTGAATGGTACATGCACTGTAACTAATCCATAGGAATAACACAAAAGCTCCTTTCCAAAATGGTGAATGGAGGACAGAGCAAAGCCTTCTAAGATTTGTTAGTTCATACTAGACCTTTTGTCCATTGTTCACCTGTTGCCTTTGAAAATGGCTGTTGTTCTGATGTGCAGGAGTAGGGACACTCATTTCATAATGCACTTGGGCAATTGTGAGATGCAGTGAATTAACAGGCACAGGGAGAAAAAACATCTTTCAAGACTCTGTAC
Source organism: Syrrhaptes paradoxus (assembly GCA_013400615.1). Classification (NCBI taxonomy): domain Eukaryota; kingdom Metazoa; phylum Chordata; class Aves; order Pterocliformes; family Pteroclidae; genus Syrrhaptes; species Syrrhaptes paradoxus. Next base: position 97,642 of record VZTO01010419.1, on the reverse strand, counting down.
TCATAACATTTTCTGTGTCAGTGTCAAAAGTACTAAAATTAGCCAATGTATCTTGATGTGCATGCTTACCTTATTCAATTTTGCTATATCAAGCAAGTGATGGGGATCATGCTAGACGTGGTTTTGTTACAGTCATGCTGATTGAGTGGCAATGCCTTTTATGAAAACATGCTGATCAGTGTAATTGATATTTGTTGTTTAAATTGCTTTCCTTTATCCTAGATTTTGAATTGCTGTTCAATTAATGATTGGGATGAAAAATTCAGAATTACCACCTCTATGCTTTCTACTTAGTGTCAAAAGAATTTCCATATATGAAATAGAACTGAATTTTAACTCTCCTTTCAATCCTGTCATTCAATTTTTTTTGTTCATTTGTTTTTACACAATAGTGTGCTGTCTGAATTACACATTCAGGTAAGGAAAAGATTTTGACCTGATGTTTCATGGATAAACAGGAAAAGGGCTAATAAGTTTACTTATCTTTACCTTTTTCTACTGGTTTTCAGCATTAAGAATGTAAAGATTCATAAGAAGTCAGTTAAGATGACATGAATGAGTGTGTCTAGATATGAAAGTACCAGAAAAATGAATTAAAAACAAGCAAGAAGAAGGGATACAAGAAGGGCATGTGTCGATGGCACCCAGTTTAGCAGCTGCTAAAGAACAAAGCATATTTACTTCCCCCTTCTCAAGACATCCCTACAAGGAAAATGAAGGACAGGCTAAGATAAAGGACAGGCTACATGCAGAAACAGAGTCCGAAGAATAACGAGGAAATGAGCAGTGTTACCTAATTACTTACAGAGGTCTTAAAGGATGGAAAAGGCAAAATATCACCATTCTTGTCAAGCCCTAATGGGTACAAAAGGCACATCAGAAAACCAGCATGTGATTGCCAGTCTAAGACAGGTGATGTGATGAATAGCTGGTGTCCCTTGTCCTCCTTGTCACTGAAGTGACCCTGTCCAGGCTACTTGGACACATATGAGCATGTGGGTGTGAGAGAATCCCTGTGAAATCAGTTTTGTTTCAGTTGCCATTGCTTATTATATAGTTTCACACTGAGCTTTGTGCAACCAGAATATTGCAAAACACCCACCTAGTTTAAGTCTGTGCTCAGATCCATACGTATCCAAGAGATAAAGGAAGGACAGGAACTAGTAAGCACAGTTATTTGTACATGCATTTTTCCATCTTATGATGTGGCCTTGGTAAACACTAGTGTGAACATTTCAGCTGCTTTCTGAGTTAGACACAAGTTATCTCAGAATATCACATTGCCTGCAAGACCATAAAGAGAGTGGAAGTGCAAAATTCAAGTTAGGCTCTGAAGGTCTAGAATATCCTGAGTCTAGTGCACTTTTGGTAGGGGTTTGCATGCATTCAGGTTCACTTAATTTCTTTGCTTGTATCTTTTGCTGATACTTATGCTATAAGAATAATAAAAAATATTGCATGCTTCATCATTTAACATGTCAGAAACTGAAGATGGAAGCTCAACAATTTATTTCCTTCATAAGTAAGTATACCAAAGGATTGTCAAGGAATAAAAGAGCCAAGCCAATTGATAGCTTGGGCAAGTCTGTAGTGGAGTCTGTTCTAGAGATGCTTTGCATTGTTCTGCTAAAGGACAGTGAAACTTTCCAGAAAATAAAGGTGATTATTTTATTACTAAAATCCTGCTTAATAAAATCAGGGTCACAGAAAATTCTTTTTTAATATAAGCTACTTTGAGAACTTTGAATAAACTGTTGCCGTTAGCAGTTTGCCTTTGCCAGGTGTATCGGGTTTTTTCTTGAATTGCGAGAAGATGAGAAAGAAGTCACAGCAATGGTCTCACCATTCTTTCATTTATACACTGTCTAACACAGAGAAAACAGGCAAGATGGGAAAGCTGAAACCAAATTTCTGCAGAGAAACAATGGTTTGTTTTCTTTTCTATATTTTCTTCCCTTCTTCAAGACAGAGATGGAACTAAAAGATACCAATTAGGAATACTTTGGATTATTTCTTGCTAGGTGGATGACCAATTACGGTGGATGAATTTGTCCATTTTCAGAGATGGAAAACATTTTGCCTTTTACTGAGGCTGAAATATGGTCTTCATTTGATCTTCTTGAAAACATTTCACAATGAGGCTTAAAACTCAATACAGAGATAAAATACTAAGCATAACCATATTACAGTGCAGTTGTTGACTTCTTTGTTGAATGAATAACAGCTAAAATTTTGCTTTCTTTTGTTTTTGAGAAATTATATTACCTTCAGAGCAGGCATGTTATTTTCATGATTTATGACTGCTGTAGTGTGTAATGGTGATTCTTATCAGAGTTCAGGAAGTTTAGTGAAGCACTCTACAGAAGGGTAAGGGTTGCTCATGCAGAATAGGTTATAAGAATAAACAAGGGTTTTACTATCTGACTTTTTTAGCGTAGGTTATAGAACTTTAGCCTATATTTCTTGTATGAAGACCACTACTTGTGATGGATTAATATTTGTACAATGGGGGGAAATTTGTCTCATATAAGTGTAAATATTTACAGTACACACATCTACACCTGCCTTAGTCACTCTCCTCCTGTAGAGAATGGAGACACATAAGCACTTGTAGAGTGCAAGTCATGTAATTTATTTCAGACATAGACTTTTGGATGAAATGAGTAATTCCCAAAGTGAATGGAGCATAGGGAGAAGGCACAGTGCCTGGTATTAACTTAGCCTTGAGGTCTGTTGCCCACAGCATAATCTATATGCCAGTCATCTTCTCTCACATAAGCGAGATTGTTATGAAAGGTGCCTAGTGACATTTTAGATGCCTTATGGCATCTCTGGAGGCTTGGCCTGTTTGAAACAAGTCCTACAGGATTCTGTCCTGGACAGGCAGCTGAGGCCAAGTGGGATACATTAGGACATCTAAAATGACATTAGAGAATAAACTAATCCTTTCCTATTTGTTTTAGTTTATTCTGCTTTTGGAAGTTTTGCTATGTCTACCCTCAGTTTCTCTTCTAATTTTGTCCATCTTCCCTAGCCAAGGGTGTTTTCTACCTCTCATTGTTCTTGTTGCTCTACTCTACACTTGTCTGGTTGTTCTGCATCTTCCTTGAATTATGGTCAAGAGTTCTACCTTATACCAAAGCTCCTGTTGATATTGGACCCTTTATAAATCTTGCAGTCTGTAATCCTAATTAGAAGTCTAGTGTGTTGTTTGACTTTTTTTTTTTAATTTATTATGGCAGCAGCGTGATGTTAACATGTCTTTAGCTTGTAATTCTTTATAACCTTCCAGTCAGTTTCAGCAGAACCGTGACTTAGCCAGCAGCTTCCTATTCTCTGTTTCCATTAAATTATTTTTTGCATTTTTCGTACCTGAATGACAGCTTACTTTTCCTGAACAAGATATTTTTTAATTGTTATTTTGTCCTCTAACATGGTTGCAATCCCTGCCAGCTTTGTGTTGCCAGTATTTGTATTAGATGTACTCTGTATTGTATCATTCAGGTGGTTAATTTAAATACTGAATGTCTTGCATCCAGGCAAGACCCTTATGGAACTTTAGTCGCTAGATGTTTTCAGTCTCTCTGTACCACACTAGAAAATACTCTGTAGGTATGGTTATCTCCTAGTGCTTTTCATCCTTTGGACATTTCATCTAGAATATGTTTGGTAGGAATAAGTAGGAAACAGAGGCTTTGCTAAAGTTAGCTGTTACATTGCCCTGGAAAGAAACTAGAATGGTTTGAAACAGTGTGTTCTTGACAAACTCCCACTCTCCTCCTTTTCTTCTAGGTACTTAATTATGATGAAATTTTGTTTGATTTCGGAAATAGAACTGAAACAAAAAGTTATGACAACTTGGACCTTAATCTCCTTTTTAAAGATAGGCACTATTTTTTATTTTCTAGGCCACTGATGCCCTTCCTCCTGGAGTTCTCAGGAATAACTGCTGACATGCTGCAGCAGCCTGCTCTGCTGGCATCTTAAAAAGCAATACTATAAGGCCAAAAAACTTGAAAACATCTAACTTACGTGAACAACATTTCAAGGCTATTCCCCCACACCTTTTTTTCCTTGTTTCTTATTCTGGGGATTGCAAGCTTTGCCTTTTCTTTTCTTATCTACCAGATCTTTTTTGATGTGTTGTGTCTTTGATCTGATGGACACTTCATTGGGAGTCATTCTTGAGCAGTACTGCTAACCTTGACATTTTCTGCTTACAATTTTAAATAAGTAATATTACCTTTAGGTTCTTCTGCTTTCCGACCTTTAATTTCTTTCTATTACCTATTTATAAGTTTTTGGGTAAAGAGACTCCATTGCTAGCTATGCAATATTCAGTATTCGAAGCAGAGACTTTGATGAAGCTTGGTTGATGGGGGTCCTTGTCCATTTGCTTTGTAGAAGGCAGAAACTCTTCTCCTCCAGGCTCTTTACAGGCAGATGCAAATAAGAAGGTAAAGATGAAATATTTAGATCTTCAACTGGACTTTCTGAAAGATTGTAAGAGAAATTTGTTTTACCTCAGAAATGCATCTTGTTTATATGTGTAGGGTTGATCTCAGCACACGGCTGAATACCAACGCAGCTGCTCCCTTACTGCCCCGGCAGCCGGACAGGGGAGGAAATAGGAAGAACAAGAGAGTGAGAAGATTGTGGATCAATATAAAAGCAGGGAAATAATTTAGCAATTAACTTAAATATTTGACTACTGATTTGACTACTGATTGGGTATTGGGAAACACACATAGAAAAGACAGACATTTAAAACACTCATCCTCCCTCATTCCCAGGCTCAGCCTCACTCTTTCAGCCCAGACTCCTTATCGCTGCAGGTTGCAGTCAGTCCCTTCAGTGAGGCAGTGGGCAGTGCAGGGGAAACTGGATGTTGCAGTTTCTCTCTGCTGCTCCTTCCTTCTCGCTTTCCTGCTGCCATCAGGTGTGGGTCTCCCACAGGCTGAGATTCTCCTTTGGGAATATCTGCTGTGCCATGGAGCACCTCTTCCTCCCTCGCTGTGGTGCTTTGTCTCCTCTTTCTCCCAATCCCCTCCTCATCTGCTGGCTCCCTCATGTGCCCTCCTCCTTCTCCAGCATTTTCTGCCCTTCCTCACGCAAACGTTCCCAGAGGAGCTGCCATCTTGGCTGCTGGACTGGGCTGTGCCCAGTGGTAGGTCCGTTGGAGCCGGCTGGAACTGGCTGTGTCCGGCCTCTCCTCACAGGGGCCGTCCTGCAGACCCCCACTACCAAAACATTGCCATGGACCCCATGTGTACACTATGTGTATACCACATACACATTGTATTAGATACTGAGGGGCGTAACGCAAGTGTGACAGCTCAGTGAGATAAATGCTGTCCTGAATGGGGCAGTGTCCTGTCATGGAAGCTGTTTTCTACTTAATAGACTCCTTGGAGATTACAGCATCCATTTCATGCCATTGTACCTCTTTGTGTTGTTCTGAAAAACCCTACATGGAGTTTTTGGAAGACCAGAGACTTGGGTTTCCTCTCAGTTTTGAAGTGTTGTGGTTTTCTTCTCTTCTGGGATGACACCTGTGACCTGCGGTGGTGTAACTGGGAGCAGAAGTAACTCCATAGACAAAAAGTTAGGATCACTGCTCAGGGAAAGAAGGGGTTGGAGGGGTTGTTTATGTTTCTTATAAAGACAGCAGGACAGTAAATTTTAAGAAGGAGAAAAAATGTGTAAGATGAGTGCCAAAGTCTGTGCAGGAGCACAGATAGACTCATCTCGGCATGGAGAAGGCAGCCTCCCACCATCAGAGCCTGATGCTCTGGAATAACCTGCTAGGACAAGTAACACAGACCAAAACCCGCACTGCTTCAGATTGCTTTTCTGAAAAGAATCATATGGCAGGGTGTGATAGCAGATGTTTGGATCCCAAGCTTCCTTTCCCAGCTTTGTCTTTTACTGGCTTAAAAAGACTAGGAGGTAAAGGAGCATCCCATGGCTCTTTTTGCACAAAATGGAGTTTTCACATTCATTAAAAATAACTGACTGTCTAGATAACTCCTTTCCAATGCAAGTTTCTTTTGTTTCAGATTTTCAGTCCTGTCATCACAATCTTTCCAGTTTTCATAATGAGCAGCCTGTTGCATTTTTGTGTAGAACTTGTTCCTGTGCAGAAAGTTCCCGATCATGCAAGCTGCTGATCTCTGCTTGGTTTTGGTCATGAATCTCTGAATGGGATTTTATGTAGTGCTTACTAGAAGGAGCTTTTAGTAGCTTGGTAAACTGGCCATCACATTTCACAACTGATTGATTGATATATTTATAGCCAGTCATTTAAAACAGATAGGGCTAAACCTGGACATTGTAAATCATAGGACTACTTTTCTACTCATGTTGAGAGGATAATTTCCGGTGGAGATTTAAATCTATTAGAAGCAAGAACAAAGTGAACCTAGATATATCTTTGAAGGGCTATAGGTCATACACAAAGAGTTCACATTTTGGTTGCTCTTGTCGGAGCTGAAAAAGAGTGGGAAGAACATAAAAGTCCTGCAGATTCAGCCATCAGTATCTCAGACCCATGAAAGTTAAATTATGCCATCCGACAGATACCTGGTATAGCTACACAGAGGAAAGGGCCAGTGTGCTGCTAAATTATAATAATTTCTTGCACTACAGGTTGTACAAGTTGCAGAATGACATCTGAATTTATCCCATGTTCAACTCACATCTGGTTAGGGCAAGAGCAATGAGAGCTTAAAGGCTCATATATTAGGTTTGATAAATCCCAGAACCTTAGACCAACAGCTTCTGGTTTCCCAGGTGAATCTCTAAAGTTTTGTTTCAGTGTGCAGAACTCAGTGGACACCCTCAATATAGAAACAGTGTATGGATATTGAAAACATTCTGGTAACACTTTTATGGTGCATAGCTTTGCTTGTAAGCACTGTCCATAATGGACTTCATTTGATAGTTGCATGGTCTTTTCATATCCCATTTGTTTAGCTGCCTGCCTTCTTCCAAGCCAAAGAGACTGCATTTCAGTTATGAATATTTTCCCATTTGAAAAAAATAAAACAAAACAAAACACCCAAAACATTTTGGGATCATTCATGCTGAGAAACATTGTAAATATAAAAGTGGTTTCATGACAGCTAGCTGGCTGTGATGAGAAGCTAAACAAAAACATTTGAATACAAAATATTCTTAGTGACATAATTTCCTTTCAGTATTTTTTGGAAAGATTTTATGAGGACAAAACTAATTTTTGTGGTCAATTATATGCTTTTATTTTCAGTCTAACTGGATACAGAATTATGCAACAGAAGTCCTTCTGTCTGATTCTTCCCAGACCTTGGCAGGAATACGCTTAATGGTTACAAATTTTCAGTGGGGCAAAAAATCTGGTGAAGTGAAAACTAAGTGCTGCACCTATCTACTCAGTACAACTGATTATCAATAAATAAAATAAAGCAAGCCCCTTTCTGGGCAGAAATATGGAAGACATCCTTTGAGTGTGATTGACATTTTTTTGCTCCTGTATCCTCCCTGATTTCAGTGGAGTTCAGCAGAGCAGAATGTGCAGTAGTGTGACTCATGATGTATCACACTTTCACAAATGAAAATGTTGTAATATATGGATTTCCTCCAATGGTGCCTACTGTCTCCCCAGTCTTGTTTCTTTTCGTCTCTTCTAATTATCCAGTACAGATTCATTTTCATCCTTCCCAAGGTAACAATAACCCATAATAAATTACGTCCCTCAGAATAATGTGGATTCACAACTTTTTCCAGTTCTGAACTTTCCTCAGGGCTGCTGTAAACTTTTCTCCCAGAGTAACCTCCAAATAACATTTAAATTATAATTAAGAAAAATCAACACTGCTTTTTCTCCTCCTGATCTTGATGTTTTGGTCTTTCCAGCATCCTTCCCCAGATCTTCATCCACTCTTTACAAAGGGTTTCCAGCTGTTTGGTTCTGGTTCTTGTACTCCTCCACATCATATCACTCTTACCCTGATTTATAGTTACCACTGTTGCTGAAGAAGACTTTTATCCCCTGAGTTTCATTACTGTGAGCAGAGAGATTACACTCCATTTTATATTCCTCAGCTGTGAGTAGATGTGCCTGGTGGGATGAACGGAGGTCTGAGGACAGTGCTTCGTTCAGTTTTGTTTTGCCCACCTTACCCAGTACAGCTTTCAAAGATGAAGAAGCAGACTGGAGAATTAACCCACTCCTGTCCTTCCCACACTGAGTAAAAAAACCCAAACAAATCTGTCACTTGGGTGGTACAAGCAGCTCTGAAGAAAGCAGGCATGCTGTGACTTTGGATTTTTCTGAGCCATACTATTTAGATCGTTGCCATTTTAAGAGCCATATGGAATGAAAACCCTATTTAGAAACATGCTGTGAAGTCTTTTTTCAAGATGAGTTATTTTTGGGAGTAAAGGTGTTAAGAATAACAATGATAATGATAACCTTGATGAACTAAGAAACAGTGTAGCTTCATTTTCAGAGAAACAAAACTAAGATGCCGAACTCTCCTAGCACATTGCTGGATCCTTATTGCAATGCCCCCAATCCAAGTCAAACTCCACACCCAGTGAATCTGGTCACTGGAAAGAAGAGTTTGACTGGGAGAGGGACAGTGTCTCCTTGTCTTCAGCTTGCTCCACTGAGCTGCTGGGATAGCTTTTACTGATTCTAATGAGCAGGTTCTAGGACAGAGGCCATAAATAGCCACAGAAAGAAAATACTTATGCTTGGCAAATTAAAGCTTTATACAATGGGTCATTGTAAAGGCTGAAATATACAGCTACTTGTATTTTGATTTTACATATAAAACTAAAATTGGCAATCCAGGCTCTCAGCACAGCTCTCAGCACACTGAGTGGCTATGCAGCAGCAGCAGCAGGAGCAGCCATGTTTTAAAGAACATTAGGGAGAGCAGTTAGGCAGAGATTTCTTCCTATACACAGTCTTGTTCCCTGTTACCTTCTGTTCCTTCTTATGTTAGGTTTGTCTAATCTTCATCCTGAAGTGTGCATGCTTTTATTAAGGTTTTATGCTGACAGATCTCAAGAGTTATTGGATAACTCAGCAAGACATATGTACAGTTAATTAGAAATGAATGCGATATTACATCAAAAGGCTTCAACTGTTAAGTTTTAAATGGTTATAATTAACTTGCTCTTTGATTCTGAGCTGGATTGACTAAAGAGACAATGAAGGTCAATTTCCGTTCTGGAAAAAAAAAAAAAAGAGTAGAATAGCCGTTAATTTAAAAAACCCCAGACCCTCAGTTGTGAAGCTGTTCAGTTATGCTGTACTGCCTTGATGTGAAGGCAAGGCAATGAAAATCCTTTTAATAGGCACTCCTGTTATCCTTTATTATAAAAATACAGAGTCCGATTCACTTGATATGGGAAAGAAAAAGAAGAGTCTGGTCAATGCTATTTAGTCAACTTTGTGTATATTTAGATTTGATTTTAAGACTCCCAAGCTAAGGAAGATTGTTGATTTTTAAGTGGTGCTTTTTTCAAGTGAAGATCCTTAATAAACTTTTAGAATTTGCAAATATAGCTTGTGATAGTTGTTTATTTTATTAAAATTACAGATTTTTAGTACTTCAAAACATTACTATTTTATTATCTAAATGAACATATCAACTAGTTTTTAAATATATGTGTAAAATTAGAACCCCTTCACCCTCAAAAGCCCTCTTCACCAGACCTTACATGCATAAAATTCAGTTATTTCCACTAGAGAAAACAGGATGTCTGGCTTTTTGTGTTTTTGTACCCATCTCTTTTGGATATATTTATTCTCAGAGAAGTAGCTACCTTGGTTTGAGATTTGCTTACTGCTTTGTTTAATCCTGAGGGGATGCCATTAGCTCCTTTGACATCATATGAAAAGGGCAAATGCAACGCATAATCACATCACTAAGACAAATACGAACATGATTATCCCTCAACAGAGCAGCAGAAGGAAAATACAATTTAAACACTAAAATCCTGACCAAATACTTATCAAAGTTTGTGGTTGGCTTTGGATCTGGCAGAAGAAGCTTGGCTGTGCAACCTTCTTAGTTGTTCCTGCTCGTTGAGCAATGCGATGGCCCAATGGCCAGAGCATCTCTGTGGGTGGCAGCAACACGGAAATCTGCAGCACAGGCTGATTGCCCATGCCTTGAATATTTTTAAGACTGTGTCCTTCAAAACAACACCAATAAAAGTGTGTTCACACTGCAACAGAAAATGTCTGCTCTCCTACCATTTCTATCAAGGGTGAAAATGAAGAAAACGGCGCCTATAACTTCTGGACTATCCTGAACCCCACATCCCATAGTGCAGATTATCCCGTATTTACTGCTTATTGTCAATTAAGATCATGAGATACTGGGAAAATTCTAGTACCAACCTTGTGCTGGATTTTCATGAGCAAATTTCCCAGGGCTTGAGGGAGGCCCTCACAGGAGGTGAAGGACTGCAGCCTTTCCCAGGAGAGGAAACATTCAAGTATAGAATATTTTGTCGTAGGTTTTGGTGCTGTGGGAAGGTGACTCTTGTTACAGGAGTTCATAAGAAAACCATGCTGGTATAGCATTAAGATCCATAAACATGTTTGGCAGTAGTCTGTACATTATTAAAGTTAAGGTACTGCTAAAAAAAATTTAATGGACACAGAGCAACACTGTACAGTACTGCAGTGAAGGAAACGAAGTTTTAGGAAAACAGAGTACCATGATTATCCAAACTTGAATCTTGCCAGGGCACTAGAGTTGGCATCTTCACAGTGGGATATTTTTATGGTCACTAACAAAAATGGTTTCAGTCCTATGCTTCATCTACTAGGTAACACCAGGACCTAGGCTGTAAAGCACATTCTTAGTTTCTCTGTTTAATATGTGAGGAAAGAGTGTTGCTGATGATTTCACTAATGTTTCCTTTGATGAGCCCATTTCAGTTTTGAGATCTGGTAAGAGAGAAATCTGAGCTAATACAGCCACAGCTTTTATAACTTCTTTGCATATAATTTTCTTGTGTTTTAACACTGAGCTCTTTGCACCTGCATTAAAATTAAAATTAAAATATCTTTATTTGGCTGTTTTGTAGATACAGCCTGAGGTTTGTATCTAGATTCTTATTTACATATCCACTTTGTATCTCAGAAGTCAGTGGTGGGAAAACTGGAGCATTCAGTGCTATTAATGCTGAACTTGTGGGATTTTTGCATTCAGATCTGAGTCTGAATGAGAGCTCAGTGACCTCAGCCAAGTCTGGCAACACAGAACAGAAGCTGGAAAGACCTGCTAAATATCAGACCGTTCCCTTTGTTCTCACAGGAATCTGCCTTATGAGTTCAGGTGAGACTGAGGGCTCCCTGGCAGTGGACTTTCTATCATGGACCTTGAGTAAAGTTTTGATTTTCAACTGTGTGCCACCAGATTCACTTTGATTCTTACTGAGGCAGGTGTCACAAACCCAGAACTGCACAGCTCTCTGACTGAGTGGGCAGAAAGCTTGGAACAACACCTGAGAGAATATCTTGAGCAATAAGGAGTATTAATAGGCAAATAGATTTCCTCTGGGAATATACTTTTTTTTTTTTTTTCCTTTTCACTTGCTCCAGGGAGGTTTCTCTCTAAGAAAATGCTTCACAGTACTTGGCAGGTGAGAATGACCCTTAGGAAATACATCTTCCGATTGTGCTAGCCTGCACGTATTTGACTTTACATGCTTTCCTAGGAGGACCAGGGCTGGAAGGGGAAGACTTTAGGTAGCATATTTGTATTCTTAACAGAGGAATAAATTAGAATATTTGCAAGAGTTTCTAAATCATCCTCATCATACTTTTTCTGCTTTCATTCTGGAAGTCTCTTCTCACCTGGAAGCCTGGGTTTTCAAAAGGATAACAAATAAAATTATGTAATGCCAGTACTTTGTTTATCAGGCAAAAGAAATATAAAGCTGAGGATTAACTAAGTATAAGTCTTCATTTAAAAAATTGTATCTAGTTGAAGATTTTAACTTTGCGCTGCATTTCTCCCCCTTTTTGATCAAAGTTTGTACAGCATCCTTTCGAATGCTTCTGTCATGCTTTATGTGTATATGGTCTGTTTGTATATGTGTTTGTTTATTAATTTTAAAGTGTAAATAGCTTTGAATGTTGGAAATTGTAACAAACTGTTCATATTTTAGATGAGCATAAACCTTTTCACTTTTTTGGTTAGTTGAGTACATTTTAAAGTATTTTATTTCAAAATTTCTAGTTTCAATACACAGCTTTAAAATCTGAGGTAGCTGAAAATGATACAGTGGATTATACAGTGTGGTATGTAGTCGTCTGGTCCTCTTAGAGGTCTTACATGTACAAGAAAAAAATCAAAGAAATTGTTTGTAGCTTGTACCTATGTTACAAAAAACTTATTTGGATTGTAAAAATTAACTATTTAGGATCTGTGCTTCTTGTGCATCTTTTTTGCATTCCTCCCTATGTGTTTACTGGACAGTAATTATACAATGCATGCTTTTTTTTCTGTCCTCATTCATGTATGTAGCACAATATCTAGCAGAGACTTTTTAGTTATTTTGTAGAATGAGGAGGCTGGCCATAAAGCACATTGTGCAGAGCTTACTTTCTAAAATAAAGGAGAGAACAAGGTAAAAGCTAAACTCTCTTTAGTTTAAGGTCAAACTTTTTTTAGGTTTAAGCTTATTTCTAAATGATATAAACCATAGATAAGCCTTGTGTAAATGGGAATGAGCTTTTGCATAGCTTTTTGTATCAAGTTAGCTAAATTAAATGCAAACTTTAAATAAAAGCATGTAACTTTCCATCTAGACAACTTTTGGCTGAGTATTTTGTTGGCCTAATATGCTAGCAGATATTTACTACTTTTCTCATTGTTACCCTTAATTTGTAGCATATTGTGTAAACGCAGTTTATACTTACACATCATATAAATAGCTTTTGTGGTCTAGCATGGTATATACAAAGCAATATGCATGCTCAAATAGATTATCCATGTGTGGCTAATTGCAAGAGTGCAACACAGATATATCATCGTGTGCTCTTCTAATTAAAGATAGGAATACAATGTACAAGTAAAAAAGAGTAAAGAAAGATATTCAACATTGATTTGATAAAATTTGTATGCTTTGTTGTGTCTTCTTAATATTCTCTTGTTACTGGAATCTGTTAAATTAAATATAATTCATTTAGGCAAACTGTTAATCCTATAAAATCCCGTGGAAACAATTTTTACAGGTCTTCTTTGCAAGCAAAGGCTTACTTTGAAAGAGGTGATGTGGGACTGAATCTGAGAGCATTCTTGTTGTAGTGCAGTTATGTATCTGTGTACCACTTTGGAACTCCATAGTTTTAGGTTGGAAATGATAATTCAGTGTTTCTGTGATTGTTTCAGTAGATACATTTTACTTGCTCAGTTTTGTTATGTAGAATTCATGTTGTCTGCATAGGACTTTACTTTTTCATGACATTTTTAATTTAGCAAGCCAAAGATGGAAATCTGTAAAAACACTGACAATAAAGAAGCCTCTTTACCTTGGAGATTATCAAATACAACACTATTTTTTTTTCCTGCAGACTAGATTAATCTGCTTAATAGATACAGAATTGCAGACAGAATTATTGAAATAATTGATGTCAATTAACACACTAGCATTACAGCAGAAAGACTAAAAGGCAAGTGAACAGAATGTCCTGGCTGCTGTTACTATGTTCCTCTTAACAGTTTCACATTTCTAATAACCTGGAGCATGAGGAAAACAGGACATGATAAAAACCCAGATGTACGACAGGTCCCATCCTTGGGTTAATGAACCAGTTGAGCTGGACACTGCTATTAATTTAATCTACCTATCTATNCTCAGCAGAGCCAACTTTAGATGCTCTTTTAGCTGAAAAGTGTATTCTGGAGTCACAGAGCATCCTTCTGTTCTGGGAAACTCCCCAGAACAGGAAAAGTGATGACGTGCATTCACCCAGTCCTGGCTGCGGTCACAGACCTCCTTACATATCACTTCTTCCTCCTTTTGTCCTCTTTCATCCCTTTCCATGCATGAAGGAGACCTGCAGAGAAAGAAGGGAAGCTTGATCTCTTTTAGATGTGCAGCTAGTGAAGAAAATACCGATATTTACAACATTAAACATAGATATCTCATGATATGGAAGGTCTGATGGACATACTGCCTGAAGAACAATGAAGAAAAATCTTCCTCTTTGCAATCATCGCTTTACCTTTGACTAAACTGATGTTTTTTCAGTAGTTAATTAGGTGTGCAGAGCTGTTGGCTGCCTACTAGTGTCTGTTTCTGTGTAACTTTGGGTTGTGTGTAACAGATTGCAGATCTTTTGCAAAAGTTAAGCAAAAAAGAAAAATCAGCTAATTTTACTATAGGTGCAACTGCTAAAGTCATTAGTTGCCCATCAGATAAAACTCTGTCACTTGGAAAATTTTACTAGGCTAGATTAACAGCCTGAGTTAACAGCCTGGGCTTGAGAGGATGAACCTAGATCTGCAATGGGTCCTCTTCTCGATTGGCATCTCCCTCTTGTGCGTGGAGCCATGCTGTTGCCACCATCATGGCAAAGATCAAGGCCTGGCATCTACAAGGGAAGGACAAAGAAGAACTGCTGAGGCAAATGAATGACCAGAAGATGGAGCAGGCTCAATGCCACATGGTGAAAGTCCTGGGGTAAAACAATTTCAAACTCTCCAATATAGATGTGGTTTTCAAGTCCATAGCCAGAGCTGTGGCTGTTATCAGTCAGTACCAGAAGGAGAACTTGAGGAGATTTTACAAAGGCAGAAAGCATAAGCCTCTTGAGCTGTGGCACAGGATGACACATGGTTGGCGACACATGCAAAACTAGCACAAAGACAGTCTGAGACCAAAACCATCAAAAAAGGAACAAAAAGCTATACCCTACCCAGAGGTTCGCTGTTGGGGCATAAAACTGCTGTACAATAATATTCTTAATTATATTGGATAAGTATTTCCTCATTAAACAGAAGTTTGGTTTGGGGGAGAAAAGGATTTTCCCAGATAGATCATACAGCATGGAGAGGGAAACTGTGTCTGTATAGATCACTGAGGAAGGACATTACCTGATTTAATGCAAAACAGGAAAAACACCCTGCGTAGGGAAGAGAGAAGGAAAAGATAAAACCAGTGGCATTAGGCAAAAGCCTGATGAACAAGAAGAGGAGAGCAAAATTGACTCTGACAGGCTGGGAGTCGTGGAAAAGGGGAATTAAGATCACAGGTGAGGCATATTTTGGTAAAGATGATGGGTTTGGGATCTTGGGGAAAGATGTCTGTAAGTGTAAATCTGTAGTCTGTAAGATAATAGCCAGACCGGAAGACATTTAGCAAAGGACAGGGATTGGGAAAAGGCGAGGTGACTGAGCAAGGAATAGAGCTGGAGAGACTGACACTGCCTGGATAAAGAGACACGGATCAGGAGACCTGAGGAAAGCAAAGCAGTAATGACAAGGATGCTCCAGATCATGCCTTGAGGAGCTGGTTAGTGGCGGATGTCTGTAGGAAAGAGTGAGAGCTTCCAGCCCTGTAAAAGGCACATGTGGGGCTGATTATGGAGCAGCATGCTGGAATTTGGGCTGGTTTCTTTTCAGTTTTTGTTTGTGGTGTGTTGTTTTTCTTTTCTTTTAATCTGGGGCATTGCACAAAAATAAACTGTCAAAAAACATTATTGAAGTTGCAGTTTCCGCTAGCTCAGGAGTCTCTGTAAAGCCAATCTCTGTAACTTGAGTCTCAGCAGCACAATTCACATGAGCTTACAGTGTCCGTGCACCAATACACTGCTAAGGCTTTCCCAAGGCTGCAGTTTGTGTTATTGCTTGCTGCTAAAAGGGTACCTGGAACCAAAGAAAATCATAGCTACCCCTTTTCCATTAATGTGTGTATGTACATACATACATATATACATGTTTATATATCTATGTGCCTATAGATATGCAGAAAGGGAAAATATATGATGATATAGTTAATATTTTTTTTTTATTTACATCATATATGATGACATAAGGGGGTTTGCACTCATTCAAATTAAGGATTTGACAGTGGCTGTAGCAGATGTGTATGGAAGAACAATCAACTATACAGTCATATTATACTGTCTCCCTTCTTCACA